>MU213459.1:248209-277995 GCA_018584345.1 Thuja plicata
AGATGGGTGGAGTAACCCATGTGATCTGATTGGAGTTATCTCTTTGAAGATAAATGAATATTTAATTCATTTATTTAATAATTGTTTTCAACATGTGAGATAATTGAATTCTTTTTTATAAAGAATTTGCTTTATTTGATGAAAATTAAATTAATTTAATTGTAATTAATTTAATTGGAAGAATTTAATTAGTAAGTTTAAATATTTGAATTTAAACTATAGGAAATTGAGTTCAATTAATCAATTAATGGTAATTAATCAATTAAAGCTATTTAATTAAATAAAATTAATTATTTGATTAATTTTGGGAATTTGATTAGATGATTTGGAGAATGGATTTAGAGGAAAATAGATGATTAATTAATGATTAAAAACCATTAATTAATAGATGAAAATTAGTGTTTTTAATGTAAAGTCGCAAGCCTATCCATTTTAGGGTGTCTACAGTTAGGATCTACCTCGCTAGAGGATTTAGAACTTCTCAAAAGTCACCTTGTTAAAGAATTTATACAAAAGACTTTTCAAAGTCCGCCCTGTTGAGGGACTTAACTTGCCAACCTATTAGAGTTAACCTTGAGCAATGAACTCAAATAACTGATATGAGAATGGCACTGCTTGCCTGTAAGATTCAATCCTATCTCTAAACTTTGGTGCACTGTACTGCCTTTGTCTCTTATCGCAACCTCCAAAAACAAGATCACACACTCTAAATCACATGATTTAGCTTTCATTTATACCATTGTTCTTAATTCGATTAAAACCTTAAAAACAATACACAAGTCAATCCAAAATATTGACCATCTACATAAAAATCCACACCAAACAAACCTAACATGTCGGCCCAAAATGTAATACAAGTATTTATTACAAAATATTGACAATAACTTAACCGCCTTGATCATCTGATCATTAGGAACCAATCAGTAACTCAACCACTTTATAGTGAACATAACATCAAAATACTAACTTCAACAAAATGTTGAGTTAACGGTCGCGGTCGTAAATCTGAACTTATATGACCATAATAAAGCTCCAGTAACGATCGCACCACCCATTGTGCTCACAAACTAAATCTCTACCCAAAACACTTTCTCTTCCTATCACTTTGTTCACCAGTCAAAACACTTAGCTTAAACTGCTCTACCCATCCATCTAGACGATCGGACCTATTCACAGAATCTGATAGAGCTGCCATCAATGACAAATTCCAAGTCATCAAACATTTCACCTCAACTCCAAAATCCATCATAATGCCAACAATCTCCCCCTTTGGCATTGATGGCAAAACATAGTGAAAATAGTCATCCCTTCATCACTTCAAAAAATTACAAGCTATACTTTATTTTTACTGTACCGATTATTTTCACTATACCGACTATACCAATTACTCCCCCTTTGACAGCAATGACAAAGGTACAAAATATGAACTTCAAAATTGAAATCATCTTACCCATTATAGTCTTTCAAAAACACCTCTAAAGTTTTCTTTGGTTGACTCCAAAGAATTGTCCAATGATTTATGCAAGTGTTTCATAGAATGAATCTGTCCATGTAGCATAGAAGTTAATTCCTCCATAGATTCAAGTGTACTCATGTATGGCAATGCAAGTGTTACCTCTGAATCTTTAACATGTTGTTGCATTACATCAACTGTAGGAATCAGATAGGTCTGCAACTCTAGTAATGTAGTGATCCTTTTTTCTTGTTCACCTTGCAATGTTTTCAGCTTGTGATTTATTACCTTCACTTGTGATCCATAGGTTGTAGCTAAATGGGAAATAGGATCAAAACAAGTAATTAAATATTTAAGCTCATGGAGCTTCATTCCTCTTCAGCTCCAAGTCCTATGTAAATAATGAAAAGACATAAAATTTGGCTAATAATTATCCAACTTCCTTCAAATTTTCCTTTAATTGATTTACTTGAACTGTAATTTTTCCTTTGTCTGAAGCAATGATTTCATCAATTTATCAGTCCTCTTTTTCTAATAATACAGTTTTTCTCTTTTTATTGCAGCTTCCTCCAAACTAAGAACTTGCTGAGTAATAGCACTGATCAAAGTATCCATTTGATCAATTGGTGTAGCATTGGGGTCATAACCAACTTTAGCTACAAGATCTGACAGAATATCTCTGGCTGACTGAAGTACTTGTTCTTGTTTCCTTTCTTGTCTAAGTTTGTCCCTTTTAGCTTTCAACTTTAGTATGTTAGATATTCTCATTAATTCACTAGGACTCATCTTTGGAACATCAATAGGTCCTCGAATGGACTCAAAATCTTCGTCTTTAATACCTTCTTCAGTTTCTTCCTCAGTAATGGTCATCTCCTTGCTCTTATTCTTGTAACTCAAAATTCCACTTAGGTCTAATTTTCTTTTGTGCTGCAATATCAGCTATATCTTTCTTTTCAACATCACCAGTCAATCCAATTGTACTAGTTGAAATAGGTATCACCATCTTTGTAGCTTTCTCCTTTTGTGCTTCCTCTTTACCTTACACATCTTCAATTGTATCAATAGGATCTTGTTGTGGTGTATTAGAAGTTATATCACATATAATACCTTTAATCACTTGCTCAACAGTGACAATTTCATCTATTGTCACCTCATCAATGGTAGCCTCTTGTTTCTTATCTTGAGTATCAACTACTGGTTCATCATCTTTCTTCAACTTCATCTTTATGATATCTAGAGTCTCATCATGAACCGCCTGAGTTTCACCAATGAGTATCCTGCATACTCTACTCCTTGTTCTAAATTCAGTTCTAATAGCCTTAATTGTGAGCTTTACATCTTCAGTAGACAATTCAGGCACAAGTAGACTTAATGTGTGTTCCATCATTTCTTTATCTTGCTTCAGAGCATGTCTCCACCTAGCATCAATCTTCTTGTAAAGTGCTCCAGGTATCATTTTATGCAGTTCAATTGGTCCTCTACAAAACTTATGTAAATTGAATACAATAGCATCTTCAATCTTTTTCTTACCTTCTTCATCAAATCTCTCATACCACCGGTTGTCATTACTTACACCACCATATTCTCTTATACCCTCAACTATGGTGTCAACAGTAAAAGTCTTTCTATTCTTAGGTTCAACTGATTTATCAGTTTTCATGCCAACAACCTTTGATCTTTTTCCACTGGCCTTCAACTCAGCTTGCTCCTTATCAGATTCACTTTAAGGTTCTTCTTCCTCAGTTGTATCCTTCTTTTTTCTTTCTCTCTTTGACTCTTTATAACCATGAATCATTCCCTTCTTTATCTTATAAGTCTTGTGTGCAGTCATAGGTTTCTTCTCTAATTCTTTTTCCTTTTCCTTAACTTCTACAGGTTCAGAATTTTGTGTTGAATAACTTCTAGTAACTCTTCTTGTTGCCTTACCTATTGTAGAAGATACAATGTCTACCTTTTCCACTTTAGCAGCAACAATAGAAGACCCTACCTCCTCAGGCACATACTTCTTCCAAATCCTATCCATCATGTCCTTGGATATTCCACTCTTCTTTTCTAACTCATCAACTTGTTTCCTCACTCTTCTTTCTATCATTGGTGCCTTCAAGTGTGAGTGAATTTTCAAATAGGTCTCTACAAAGGTACCAAACCTAGGAGTACCGACATCAATTGGCTTAGAAAATAACACATTAGCATGAAGTGATACAATATCACCTTCTACCTCATAACCCATTGGTAAATCCCAAGAAGTTCTTGGTCGTACTACCTGCAACATGCATGTATCGGTATCCACAATAAAACATAAATCATTTTTATACTTTTCTACAATACTGATTGGGATACGTTCTCTCTCATGCATACGTTTCTAAAAATATTTGAAATAACCCCACATAGCACTATTAAAGTTATTTCCTAACACTCTTATACATTCCTTAATCTATACAACTGCAGGTTTATTGGTTGACCACTGTATCACACGGATACTAGGAAATTAATTCTGCAAGTAGAAAAATATACATACCAGTAGGGAACCATACTTGAATGATTGTTTCTTATCCTTCTTAATCCATTCCATATTCACAAAGAGCTGACCTCTCATGACGTCATATAGGTCATACTTTGCATTCCCCTTCACCATCTGATATGTAGCATGAATACCACCACCAAGCACATTGTTGAATCAGCTCGACTGATAAACTTTGTAACCGATCACCATCGCAACAAACTTCACTTCAATATCTTCAATGTCATTGATCGTCGTGGCATATTGATCTTGTTTATTCTTTGTTAGGCGAGTGACCTCACCAGCAGGCATCATCCTAAGAATAGGAACATCACCGGTCGCATACAATCCTATTACTGTGTGAATAATATCCTTTGTTATCTTATGTGGTTTGTCCATCCATAAGAACTTATCATGAACTCGACTTAGTACATAGCTTATCCAATCAGTTTCAAATTCATCGGGTAGGTTGACAACGTATGTGAAACCCTTATCTATCAAATGCTTATGCTCTTCCTTCAAACCAGAATCACTACACGATTCGATGAATGCATTGAAAATAGCATTGCAACCAAGATCTTCAATTTTGCAATAAATGAACGGTCTTACACCCTCATTCAATAACATGTCATGAGGTATCGAGGATAAGGCGGTCGCAGGATCATTCTCTACTATCTTCAATGGATGCAATTTAAAAATTGGCCTCGGCTCCTCAGTAACTTCAATCAACATAGGAGTGTCCATAACGCTAACAATGATCGACACAAAAAAGATCCTTTGTAACAAAGAAATGTCACTTCATTTGTCGATAGGTGTTCTTCAAACACCACTTCAATTCAAACATTAAATCTTAACCCTCAATTCACAAACACTTCGAATCGCTTAGGAATCACTCGTAAAAGCACTGCTTATCTCATAGAATGTAAAGTGACAAATGAACTTAACTTTTACCCTTATAACATCTCATTTCCAAGTAATAAATACAAATGGTCAAATAGTGCCTTTAACCGGTTAGAACATAAAAATTCACTAAACCATGCCAAAAACCATTATGCAGACGCTTAGAATCATATCAAATACAATATTCTTCAACAGATTCCTTCGAAACATCAATAGCCATCTAGATATGTTGATACATCTTATCGTGCACTCAACTTAGGGGATAGGTTATAGATCTTACTTTATTTTCTCCCCCTAAGCCAATAACTTGAATTAGTCTGATGATGAATTCTCCACATTACCTAGTGTTGTGGAGCTCTTTGTCAACTCAGGAGATTTAAGTTCACCTTTCTTTACCCATATTTCTTTCATCTTCTTTTTTATTCCTTCTACATCTGCAATCTTCTTGCCTTTATCATCAACAAGTCTATTCACTGGTTGACTTCCAGTGTTTTTCTTCTTACCTCTGCAAGATCTAGCAAGGTGTCCAATCTTGTTGCAATAATAACACACCATACTTATTTGTCTCCATGGTCCAGCAATGTTTCTACCAATTCTCATTCTGCAATTCACTGTTGTATGTCCATAATTGTTACAAATAGAATAGATAACATTGAATCGGTTTCCTTGTTGATTAGGTCTCTGGTGGTTGGAGTTATATGGCCTTTGATTGTTGATTCTAGCTCTGCACTCATTAGCCTTATGACCATACTTGTTGCAATGATAACAATTACCATGAAAGATATTAGATCTAGCATTATAACCTTCAAATCTTCCAAATCTACGAATAGGTGCATTAGGTCTATGAGGTCCAAGAGGTCTAAACCTACAAACATTAGCAGTATGACCTTCCTTGTGACAATTGAAACATATTGGTTTGTAATTCCTCTTACCAAATTTGTTGTTGTTTACCTCAGGTGTTGATCCTTCTTCTGCATGACTCCCCTTTGTACCAGATGACTCGCCAACTTCAAATTCAGAAAGCCCTAATCCTTGTTTTTCCCCATTCCTCCCTTGGTTTGAAAGTTGTTCATCAAGTTTAGCAGAATTCTTATTGAACTTGTCCAACAGATCAGTGGTTGCCTTAATTTCTCCTTTAATCTTTTCATTTTCTTTCCTCAGACTCTCATTTTCTCTTAAGACGTCAACATTTTCTTCATTTGTACCATGTAGGTGTTCATTCAAAACAGCAATTTCTTGTTCAGGTCTGATTAGTTCTTCCAATTTGGCTTGTAAGATATCATCCTTAGCTTTGAGATCATCTTTTGCAACCTTTTAATCTACATTTTTTGTTTTCCTTGCTTCTATCTTTTGACTCATTCTCATTGAGAATTTTTCCAACTCCCTTTGCATGTTCTTCTTTTCTTGCTTCAACTTATCCAACACCTTGTGCATGTCCTTGTTGTCCTTAGCTAGCTGCTCACTTTCTAAGACGACAGCCTCAACCTCAGATTCATCAGATCCACTCTACTTAGATAGTTATTCGATGAGATCCTGACTCTCACTCAATTGTTCAACCAACTCTTGTCTCTTAGCCCTAGAGAACTTTAATTGATCCTTGAGTTTGTTAATCATATCTTCAGCCTCTGCAAGTTGTCTTCTATATAATTCCATGTCTTCCTTAAGGACCTCTCCCAAATTGTTACGCTTCTTCAAGGGAACAAGGCTCTGATACCAATTGTTAGTATATATAGGCATTGAGAGGGAGGGAGGAATCAGTCTAAGGATGAAAAAGAACGTTTAAAGATGAAGCAATTTGGCAATATGAACCATCACAATCAATCAACGACTTGAAGACGTTGAGTATCAAGAGATATTGTTAGGGTTGTAGAAACTTCTTTATGATGATGATGAAGTGGAGTCAAAACAAATATAACAAGATACACATGTTGAGGTGGTGCCTAGTCATCTTCAACCAATTGAAGGATTCCAAGTCGACATGTTCAAGTTCATCCAATCAAACTAACTCACAAGTGAAAATTTGGAAGACATTTAATATATTACTGCAACGAATTTTATTATTGGGTTATCCTTGAAAGGATATGCATTCAAAAATATATAATCATCTCATTAGATGACATTAAATATTTGAAAGTAGTGATTGTAACTAACCCTAATTGTGGTTTCCATAGAATTATCTTGGTCATTGATTTCAAATCAATTTAATGTTAGTATATAGAGGCAATGAGAGGGGGGTGAATTAGTGAAGACGAGTATTGAACCACTTTAACCAAGAATCTAATTATGCTTGAAAACAACTTCCATACAATTAAACATATAAGAGTAACTATCAATAGAAGTAAAATAATTCAATCATCCACAAAGCATAACACAACACCACTATTTTTCATGTGGAAACCCTTGTAAGAGGGAAAAAACCACGATGGGGATGACACCCACAATCTCTTCACTGTAGTAAATAGATTTTCCCTGTTAGGAGCTTATAATACCCTGTTAAAGGGCTCGCCCGATTAGAAGTGACTAGTACCTTGTTAGAAGTATAAAGAGATCTATTAGGATCTACCTCGCTAGAGGATTTAGAACTCCTTCTCAGAAGTCACACTGTTAAAGGATTTATACAAAATACTTGTTAAAGTCCACCCTGTTAAGGGATTTAACCTGCCAACCTATTAGAGTTAGCCTTGAGCAATAAACTCAAATAAATGAACTGGGAATGGCACTGCTTGCCTGTAAGATCCAATCCAGTCTTTGAACTCTGGCGCACTGTATTGCCTGTCTCTTATCGCAGCCTCCAAAAACATGATCATAGACTCTAAATCACACGATTTAGCTTGCCTTTATACCACTATTCTTACGTCGGTTAAGTTTTAAAAATAATCCATAATTCAATCTAAAATATTGACCATTCACATAAAACTCTGCACCAAACAAATCTAACATGTTGGCCCAAAACGTACTAAAAGAACTTATTACAAAATATTGATAATAACTTAACCGCCTTGACCATCTAATCATTAGGAACCAATCGGTAACTCAACCGGTTCATACTGAACATAATATCAAAATACTAACTTCCACAAAATGTTGAATTAATGATCACGGTCGTTAATCTGAACTTGTCTGACCATAATAAAGCTCCAGTAACGATCGTACCACCCAATGTGCTCGCAAACTTGATCGCTACCCAAAACACTTTCTCTTCCTGACACTTTGTTCACCGGTCAAAACACTTAGCTTAAAATGTTCTACCTATCCATCGAGACGATCAGAATCTGTAACCTATTCACCAAATTTGATAGAGTTGTCATCAGTGACAAACTCTAAGTTATCAAACACTTCACCTCAACTCCAAAATCCATCATAATGCCAACATTTGGTTCCTTCATTGTAATTGAGAAGTCTATATAAAGGCTTGGCCTTCTCATTTATTACATCATTAGATTTGTTGTAGGAGCAAGCAAGAGGTCATAGCATTACAGGGAGGAGATCAAAAGTTGTTGCCAAGACTACGTTGAAGTTAATATACAATTTTCATTGAAGATATGGTGGATCTTTGTGTATGAGTTTCTACTTCTCAATTTTTTAGTTAAAGTTCATTGATTTTGATGGAGAAATGTTATGATATGTTATAAATTATTTGATTCATACCATTTGTAGTTTGTTGATTGCAAATTGTAGTGTATGGTTAGTCTGAACCTCACTTAAGCTCAAGTTTGATTGTGTATGTCTATTTAGATTGTGTCGGTATTAGGTATTTACATGAATGTTTACAATATGAAAATCCTTTGTTACCTTTGGATATTGCATCATATTTTGTGTAGTTGTTTCTACATGGAAAAGAAAAGGTTGGTTTAAGGAATTCTAATATCCAAACATCACCCATTGTTATCATTGTCCTCAGAAAGTAGCTTAGACTCTCTAAACCATAGTTACAAGACTCTGCGAGTCCCGAGCTGAGTCAGGGCTCCAGATTTATTTGGCCTCTGGACTCTGACTTGGCCGAGTCCTGCCAGGACTTGCCGAGTACATGGACTCGCCTAACTCTACGAGTCCTGCGGCCAAGACTTTGTTGGGGTCAACAGAGCCAAAAAGTTTTAAAAAAATAAACGTTTTTAAATTGTTTTTAATTATTTTTTTGGCTTATGTATTTATGATTTGTTTACCTCCTAAATTTATCAATTCTTAGAATTTGGTAACTATCTAAAATGTTCTGCTTCCAAATTTTGGTATCTATTAGCTCCTGAAGCATGACAATTAGGGTTCAATCGAAGCAGATACTAACCTTGACCCAAAGTAGAGTTTAGCAGCAGATGGAAGCCTGAACATCATTTACAATAATTGTTGTAGGCAAGAGGCAAATAAAAAATTTAAACAGTTTGATGTTGAATGTCCAACTTAGAAAGAGAGTTATTATAATCAATGAAAAGGAATGGTGTTTATACTGTCACTGACAGTAGATTAGATTGATTCTTGTTTAGTAATTTTCGCCTTCATGATGGCATCATATAATGATACAGGATACTTCAAGATACATGTCTCTGAGATAATTAGTTTTGTCCTCCAAAAAATGCTCTCTTAGAGTTTGAGAGTATCTGGTTGGCTCAGCTAATTATGGAGATAATCAGGCAATCTGCTTTGTAAGAAGGAACCATGAGGTACAAGCTAAAAAATGTTCAAGCTTTTTTGAGGACATGGTAGAGTAAAAGAATTTCTAGGAGTAGCTAAAAGAAAATTTATTCTTTGAATTCAAATACAGAACTATAATCCTTAAGATTCTTGGTATCCCCTTAAAAGAAACCTAGAGATAAATATTAGGAGGGAGCCAAAAAGAGTTCCAAAGAAGTTGCAAACTAAAATATAACTAAAAGAAAAAGAACTAAACAAATTCATCGTGATGAACAAAATGAGGGTTTAATCTAGACTTGGGCAACCATGGTTTTGTTTGAAGGTCGGTATCTTGTGAGGCCATCAAGATTATCATAGACAGTTTATAAGTTATCTTCAGAAGTTTGCATTTATGCTTATGTGATCAATGTAAACTTGTGTGTGTGTGCAAAGTAGCTTCTATTTATCTCAATTATTGTGTCTTTGATGTTAATTGACTAAATGATGCATGAAAAAAGGTTAACACCCTCCAAAATCTTTGAATTTCCTGAGTTTTTCAATTTGTCAAGTCCTCACCGAGTTTGGATGTTGAGTCCGAGTCCGAAATCAGCTGGTCGAGTCCAAGTCTTGTAACACTTCTCTAAACTCTTTCCTTTTTTATCTTTCTTTGAAGTTCAAACCAATTCAAGAATTCAAGTTCTAGCCACATTGAGGGAATATAATTGATTAAGTCCAGGAACACTTACATAAGTCCCCACGTGATTACCATCAAGATTGCATCATATTCACTAAGTTATATCCAACACAGAGTCGCTAGTTTGCACTGTAAACCTTAGGATTGCCTTGTTTAGCATTTGAGGTTTCCTTGTTCATGAGAGGATAGAATACTTGGTATTTTACAGGTTGAGTTGGAGTCGCACTAGGATGGGTGACCTCTCAGGGATGCCTAATGCTTCACCCTTGTGAGCATCATCTAGATGCAATGTGTGTCGTGTCCCATTCATTCTCATGATATATGAGTTCTTGTGAACCACTACTCATGAACACATGGGTCAATGAGTTTGACCAAAAAACTACACAGTTGAATCCTAATAGAAATATCACAATAAATATTTATTATTTTTTAATTTTTATTCAACCTTCCAAAGTGGGTCATCCATTTTGGGGATTACTCAAAAAAAAATTAAAAACAATTTAAAATCCTTACACAAGGTTCGGCTCCAATAAGGCAGTCGCCCCAAAAATACAATATACTTTTTGCATTTTTTATTTAATTTCAAGCCTGCATGCCATCATTAAATGCTTGTACAATTTAATAAATAAATTGTCCTCTTGTTCAACATAATCTTGATCTTAGTGTCATAAATTTGGCACACGATAAAACCCACACACCACTAATTGGCCTTTTGGCGTCAAAAACAATAAATCCAACACTATCCTCCTTTTATAAAGTTGGAGGGGAAAAAATACAAATTAATTCAATTCCCTCGGAAAGGTCTTTTAACAATTTAAAAAATAACTTGACTAGGTCCCCTTTTCCTTTAGACGTCCTCTTAAGGGGGCATACATAACTTTATCAAATGAAAGCAAGAAAGTAATTTATTTATTTTTTAGCAAGGAGGAATAGGTAGAGACACCCAACAACTTGAGCTTCAATTGGAGTTCAGCTTGCATCATCGCCTAAGACAATATGGGATAAAAATGGCAACATTATAATTTTAAGAACACCCTCGAACCAAAAACTCTATTAAACCATAGAAAGGTATTAAGGATGCAGAATGCACAAACAATCTACTAAGACTAGGGCTGCAATCCCCAAAACACTTTACACCTTGGTAGACAAGTGGGTAAAATTGCAGACATGGTTCATTAGGTTTCTAATCTAATATACATCATGGTTGTAATGAAGATCTAGCCGCCCCACCCATAACCCAAAATTCTGAAAGCTCCAATCCCCAATAATTTCGTTCTTTACTTTTCAGATTTACCATCAGAATGCAAAAGTCAGCACAACTTTGAGCATTTTAACATCTTGCACTTGCATTTCCACACTTGCATTGTTTTTAAAACCTTGAGTTTTATCAGATATGCTTCAGACTATTCAACAAACATAAAAATATCATCCACAATCCTTTTCAAACATTTCAGTAAACTTTCTTTGGCATTCCACTACCAATGATTTTTCTGGCAGATCCAAAAGTAAGCGAGCTTCCATCTAGGTACACAAATAGTATGGTTGCACTAACCCATTGTGAGCACCTTCCTTTCTATCCCATAACATAGTTTCCTTACTACAGAAATTATTGGCTGAAAATTTGTCACAACAATATGAACTGTAAAAAACTGCTGCAGAATTTTTTCTGCAGCAAAATAATAACATTTCTTGATTGTCAACAGTGTTGACTAAACTGCAATTACCAATAAGCCAAACAGTTCTATAATAAGTCTAACAAGATTTCAAAAATTCAAAAACCTAGGAAAATCACCCACTCACTTTGACCAACCATGAGGACCAATTAAACCAAGAAGACACTTATGTGATATATTTATTATTTATTGCGCAGAATATACTTAAAATACTGGTAACCATTGGAAGCAGTATAACTATAAATAACATCCTGCCGGATTATTTTAGTTCAGGGATTCTCCCAACAAGCTCAATTTCCGTTCAAACTTTATCTCATTACAAAAAAAATCCATATCATATACGCTAAGCTTGACCTAAGATTATTTTTCTTTCTATTTCTCAGCCCAGAAATGAGCAATGATCTTACAAATATGACAACTTTGCCCTTAGATAAAATGAGTAAGAAAAAGCCTGATGTATTCTCCTTCAAAGGAGAAATGCAAATATTCCACATCAGACAATCTGAAGCACGTAACCTGTCTGCATGAACGAATATTTGCTCTCCCAGACTAATATTTGGAGCAGTTTTCTTGTTATATAATACAAATCTAGTTAGAATCTAAAGAATACATTGTTAGACCTTAATGAATACTGTGTTACTCTTGTCTCCAGAAGACTATCACCTGGATGCTATTGACAAATAATATACAAATCAAGTCTATGGAGTCATTCACAGCAGACAGGATCAGGACCCTGCTGCAGCTTTTGCCAAAGACAAAGCATTGTTCTAGGTCCTTGGTAGTGTGCAAGAATGTAGTCTGGCTCACAGCCTGTGTTAAAAAACCTTTCATCATTTATATACCGTACTTCTTGACCTCTCTTCTTGAACTCCTCGATCCAGATTCCCATGGCGACATCCTCTAGCTTGAAAAGCTGCAAAATTCATCCTAAGATATTTAGGCACTTCTAAATTACAGTGTTTATCTCTTTTAGAAAAATTTCACAAATATAAGTACAAAATAGAGATCAAAGGAGCAATCCTGATTGCAATCCAAGCTAGATTTAACAAACTTACGAAATACATGTTCAGACATCTTAATCAAACACACCTTAAGTTGCTTCTCTTGATGACCTCGAACAACAAATTTGGCAATATCTCTTGAAATAATATAACCTGGACCATGCGCCCAAGGTGGATAAAAATCATGGGGCCATTCCTGCATGTATACAAGAATGGTTTGGTATATCAAATAATAAGGTAGCCATCAGCCAACATATTAATCATCCATGGATATTCTTAAAATCTAAGCTGTATGACTGTAAAACAGCAGTACATTCTCATATACCTCTGGGCTTATGTACCATTTGCTCTCTTCACTCCTGTGGGGCTGAGAATCAAATGATATTCGACCATACAAAAGACCATGAGTAATCTTTGTTTCATTGAGAGCTGAGAGGACTGCATCAACTCGAACAAAAGCATCATCATCTGTTTTCATTATGTACTTTGCCTGTACAACTTTGGTCTGCAAATTCAGTGGAGATGGTCCAAATTCACCCAGTTAAAATAAATTATGTTCAAATTGTAAAAACATTCAAAACTGCACATATAGAAGGAAAAGTTTTAACTTATACAGACCCAAAAAAAAAAAAAAAACACATGCAAATACAAGCATACCCCATAAATGCAAATGGCGATGGTCTTCAATGTGATTAGATTATAATGATCAACAAAGGGCATCAACTGAATATCGCCATATGTCTGAGCCTCTTTCCAAAGTTCTTCATTAACTTGCTTGTTCTTATGCTGAAGTCAATAAAAAATTTGGCACAAATCAAACACATTTGTGTGGGAAACATGCTAAAAAGCAGAAAAATGAGAGAAAATAATTAAAATGCAGAGTAACTGAAACATATCTCAGCTTAACTTTAATACCACAAAATCGTGAAGTTATAGTAAGTTTGCCAGCCATTCTCTTAATTGATTTCAAATTTTCACAAAATAAAGTACCATAAATTTGCAAAACTTGATCAGTAATATAATATTATAACTAAAAGTAAAGTAGAATCTACCGTAAACTAATAAATACACCTATCAGTGCCAGGGTTGAGCAAATGCAAATTACACTTAAGAAGGGACAAATAAAACAACACATCTATGATAAAATACCAAAGTAAAAGACACAGATACATACATGTTAATGTAAAAGTGTGGATTAAAAAAGACAGCGTATATATAGCCATATGGAAAAGAAATTAAAAATGTTATGAAAATTTTATGCACTGAATTAGATATGTATTATTATGACAAAACAGGGGAAAGAAAGAACAGGAATACATAGATATAGTGATAAGAATTAAGAAATTTATTATATTTATTCTTAAAACTGCATGCACAAACATATTTTTCGAAATATGCCTTGTATTGTTTCAAGCGACAAAGACTTGTAAAGTTGTATAAATTTAACAGATTACAGGGAAAACCACCCTAAAAAGTCTCGTGCTCAAAGAGGCAACAGCACAGCATCTTTACAAGGACACTTGAATTTAACAAGAAAAGACAAGTTCTTAAAATCCTCATCTCTAATCTGGGAGAAAACTCATTGAGAAAAGTAGCCATAAATCTCGACTTCCATATGAATCTAATGGCAGTCAACCAAAAGTACCATTAGATTTGTAGTTAACCTCTAAAATTCAAGTATACCCATGGATGGTGCTTAATCAAGTAAGGGGGCAGTGAATATAATTAAATTCGGCTTGAAATCATGCCAAAACTCTTGGCAGAAAACTTATCCAAAAGAAATGATCAAAAAAAGGTTCTATCCCACGCAAAGATTGCATAAAGCATCTATAACACCAACTAGCTTAAATTTTAAATTAATACCCACAGCTCTTGGCAACAAACTTCTCCCAAAGACATGATCAAAAGTTCTGTACCACACAAAGATTGCATAAAGCATCTGTAACTAACTTTTTGAAGCCGTCTTGACTACCAAATCTTGTTGGCAAATTAGCCAACCAGTAGTCTGTACTTCAAAGAAACTCCAAACATCCCAGCAAGATATCAGATGTGAAGATGGAAAGTTTGCAACACTCTCATGGTTGATTGGAGCTATTTTAACTCAATTCAAGCTTCTTCACCTCCACTTCGCCCCTACAACAACAAAAACCCTAATTATCTCCAATGAATCTTACAAACATGAGCAATAAGAGAGTTTCTACAAACCCTCAAATGTGAAGTTTACAACACTTAAAAGCATCCCTTTAGCCTTCACTGGCACCACAAACAGGGGAATGCTCAGAATTCTTTTTAAATTCCAAAAAACCTTTATATCCTGCTCACTGTCTGAATCAAGGCATGTCTTCCAATTTGACAATGTCCAGTTTGCCCCTTGCTAACGTGTTCACTGCAGGTTCACCCTCTATAGAAAGAAACAAACTTGTCAAATAGGGTTTTCCACTTAGGTCTGACATCTACAACTTGTCAAAGTTTGGCATAAATGATTTGCACTACCTTTACTTGACTCTAAACCACTCTACATCTGTCATTCATCTGGTTTCCAACCACTTCAAAAATGAAAACAGTTTCCATGTTTGACAACTTTTACCCCTGCTGACAACTTCTCTAAGACCTGAACCCTCCGAGCAAATCACCTGATTTTCAGATCATATCTTGCTAATCAAAGAGCTTTTGGTTCCCAAAATCTCCAGGGCTTCATCAAGCCCTAGGAACTTCTTGCCCACATCTTCTATTGACATCCACTTGGCCTTACTCGGCAACTGCCCCTTCAATCTGATCAACCATGAGTCATGCTCGCCACACCTAATTTGCCCCACTTTCTTGTCAAGGATGAAGTCATTTTCCAGCTCCTCCATCTCTTTGGGTGCAAAATCATCCGATGAAATCAAAACACTTTGCTCTTCATCCAAGGACCAACATAGATAGCCCAAACAAGTGCAACTTGTCAACCAAGCAAATTCAAACAGAAATCATTCTAAAGCAACTATCCTATGATCTCAAATGAACCATACCTCAATGTCATAAGCTTATGTGAATCCCATTGTTGACTCTTCTTGCCCAAGTAGACCCACACTCTTATCACCAAATGAAACTTATGTTCCACCATCTGCTGATCATGCCTTCATTTGAATTCAAGGTGAGACTCTCCTAGTCTCTCTTGAACTCAGAGGCATATTTGTCTTACCCTCACAATGAATTTATTAGCTTTTTTGAACTCTGAGTTCTCTTTTCCCAACCCCTTGACTAACCAAAGCAAACATCAAGAGGGCTAGATGGCACAAAACCAAAACACACTTCAAAAGGAGAGAGATTAGTTGAAGAATGAATGGCCCTATTATATAAATGCTGAATGTATACCAAATAATCATCACAGCCCTTGGGATACTGCTGATTATAGCCCCTTAACAGTGCACCAATGTTCTGTTCACAACCTCGGTTTTCCTATCCATTCAAAGATGTCAAGCAGTGACCATTTATATTTTGTGCCCATTCTTTCCCACAGCATGCACCAAAACTTGCTCAAAAAGAGTACATCCCTATCATATATGACACTTCAGCATGCCAACATGAATCCACAAATATTTGAAGAAAATCTCTACTACATGACACCCAAACAGAGTCTTCTAGCAAACCATTGGTACACACATCTTGATAAAACGATCCACAACTACAAAATGTAATCATTCCCATGCTTGACTCTCAAAAGGCCCACAACAAAGTCCATGGAGACACTCTCCCACGCTCTCTTATGTCAGGTCTATTTACACAAGCAAACTGGCCTAGAGAAGATATCTACCACCTTGTTCATGACACATGCTTGTGTTCGACAAATACATGGAATTCTTGAAAGAATCTTATCCATTTATAGTGTCTTGACTGCTGCAACTTTGAAAGTAGGAGGTATTTTTCACAGCATGTCAAATTATAATATTTATGAGTCAATGAGCTTGACTCAAAAACCACAATTGAATTCTGATATAAATATAATAATGCTGCAACTTTGTTTGTATTTGTCGCTATTGCAAGGGCTTGTGATTGGTACTGACCACGGTCTCTTTTTCATATTGGTAATGTTTTACTTTTCATTTGTTAACCACTGAAACTAGGGCATACAACTCCTTTTAATTAATATTGAAATTCAACATGGGCTCCTTGAACATTTCAAAATGATAGCAAATTGGCCTAGCTCCCTGCAAAATCACCACTCCCATGGCAAAGTCACTTGCATCCATCTCTACCTCAAAAGTTCATTGCGAATTGGGTGGCACTAAAACCAGTGCCATGCTGATTTTGAGCTTCAAATCCTCAAAAGAACGTTGTAATTTGTTGCCTTTAGCCAAATCTACAAATCCATTCGTGACCTTCCAAAGAAATTATGGGCCAGTATAGATATCTTAAATGCATCTATCTAGAAAATGCCTAGAGATATCAGTCTTAAAATATTTTATTTAGTTTAGAGTTATTTTATTTAATATTTTACTTCAAAATTATATTATTTGCCACATACATAGATAGACACATAAATTTATTTTCTTGTTTGAAAATTATTATATATTATTTAAATTGTTTAAGCCTTGTTTCAATAGTACACTTTTGTATTGACCTTTTAATTTTACTTTTGAAGAGCCATTGTTCATTATTTGGGTGGTTTTTGTTTTTTGTTTTTACTTTAAAAAGTGTAGTAAGTGTTATATGTTTGTGTTATTTTTTAATATTTTCATTTGTAGACATTAATATATATTCAAATTTTAATATCTTTAAAGTTTTAAAAAAAAAGTCCCCTCTAAATAGCTTTTCTTTCAACTCTTCTTTCACCATAGTTAATTTATTTTACCATAGTGCTATATAAATTAAGAGTGAATTTATTACACTGTAGAGCTATTTTATCTGTCACTGAAATGCTAATGTGTATTGAATGATGCTAGTGATCTATCACTAAAATGTTAATACGCAATGCTACTGATCTGTCACTCAGCTTTGTTTTGCCACAGCTAAAATATTTACCCACTGCATACACTGATGGACTACAGTCAAACTAGGGCACATGATTTGCACTAAGATACACTAGAAATAGGACAAACAAGATAAGGCACATGAAAAACAGTTGTGTTTGCTTGTGTTTCACAGTTTTACAGTTGCCTTTTAGAATTTCAAAGTCTCTTTTGGTCGTGATTTACAAAGGACTGCTATTTTGCAGTTGATTTTTAGGGTTTTCTGCAGTTGCAATCAGAAGGCCGATTATTTTCCAAGTCCCAGTCACTAGACTCAGCTAGGTTTGCTTGCCTCAGGACATGTCCAGGCTTGCTCCTCGAGACTTGCCAAGTCTGGGAAAGCCTGAGTGAATCTTGTAGTTGTAACTATGATTCATATAACAATAAGGTGGTGGTCTGTGAGTAAAAGAAAAAAATAGAGGAGAAATGACAAAAAAATGCGAGCTAACTTTAAAAAGTTGTGTCTGATAGGAGATTGAGGAAATGATTTTGAATAGAGATGGAAGGTACTATTTCTGTCAGGCAATGTCAAGGAAAGAAAGGACTGAAGATGCAAGCAGAAGACAAGCTGGAGCTTCGTTTGGATAGAACTTTCTGAAAAAATGGCAGCCGTAATATGCGATGAGACCATGTACACACTGGTGATACCATGATAGCAAAGGTGATGAGGACTGAATAAATCCCATCCCACACAAAGACCTTGAATAATGCAAGAGGCATAAAAAAGAAAAGAGTAGATGGAGGGAATTAATAGTGATGACAAGGGGTAGATGAATCATGAAATGAAGCCCCTGCAAGAGAGTTTGAACTTGAAGCATATAGGTTCCACTATACCAGTCTGGAAAATATATTTGCAATCTGAAGGTGCCAAAGATGGGAAAGGACACGATCGATCTAAGCTCGTGACACCGCCTGTTTCTCAAACAGGTCCTTTCTCTGTCCTTGGCACAGGTGACTTTTAAGCAAAAGAAAGGAGCTTAAAGTCATCCAGATAAAAAACCTTTCCGTTTCAGGTTGTTGAACCCAAATCTGTAGCTGAGACTTACATCTCAATTACACTCGAGAGATGAGTTACAGGCACGGTTTACTTGTCAATGTAAAGGCTGAACAAAATCACAATATTTTTTTAGGCAAGAGAGGCCAGGGCAAAAACGATAGGGTTGCATTAAAGAAGCTTGTTTTGAAGGAAAAAGAAGCAGAAGCTTCCTCGACAGGAGTGGAGAAGGAACATGGCAGTAAGCAGACATTCATTCACTAGTAAATGCTTCACTCAGAGCTGGAGCAGGGGGCTTGAACCAGCCTGATGGTAACTCTTCTCAGGCCTAAAAAATAGCCTTATGTTGCTTATTACAAGCCTCTTTGTATCTTGGGCTCTCTCATCTAAAAACTAAAAGGTAATATCAGTGTAAGATGAAAGTGGTAGCAACAGATTGTAAAGTGGTGAGGCAGACCCTCACTTAACTTTGATATGCTTTCAGTTATATCATCAGACTCTGTGGTGCACAGACATAAAGTGGTAAATGAAATTTGAAAATATGAAGCCTTATTTCACTCTATTTTCATAGCTCAAAATCCAGGCCATGTTATTTTTCAACTATGGGCATTGGTAAAAGTTTAAAAGGTTAAAATCCTCTTCTATTAAGAGGGGGAAAAAAAGGATAAAAAGACAATTGTTTTCAAGCAAATATCCTGAGGCATGTAGTCTATAAACATCTATCATAAGAAATATTGATTTAGGACACTACAAGAAAGAAATATGGGTGGTTAATTAAGGTTAGAGATAGTGAGACAATGTTGATCCTCTCAAAATGTCCAGCCAGAAAAAAAGAAAAAGAAAAAATGTTTTATTTATGAATTTAGAGAGTTTTTGCCACTGGGAGTATTAGTATCCTTATTAGTTATTAACTTATTAGTTATTAATAGAAGGGAAATATTAGGAAGTAGCTACAAAGGGGACCTATCCAAACTTGATAAGTCTATGGTTGACATTACTTATGTTAATCAGACCTTATTTGAAGGCTTTTTCTCCAGCCTTTGTTCAAATTTCTCACTGTTGTCTACTGGAAACAGCCAGATGCAGAAGAAGATTTCTTGCATAGGCTGAATTTCCGTATGATATTCCCATAGTTAATTTTTGTCATTTCACAAAAAAAACACAATATGAATAGAATTTTCATGGACAAGTTTTTCTCATTCCTAGATGTTAATAATATTTGTTTCTTCATTTCATTCATTCTACATATGTTTTTGGGTACTGCCAGACATCAAATACATGGAAACCTGTCATTCCTGCACCTTAAATGTGCCGAACTCCTAGTAACTTTATTAAGAATGATACAAGAGTAGGTTCAATATACATCAGAAGCAAAAGATCAATGCAACCTCATGTTCAAGCAGCTCATGGATACCACCAAAAAGAAAATCACGGACCAGGCTCAAATAGTCATAGTTTCCCCATTAAATATGGAAAGAAAAGTTACGCATTGCACATCCATTTACCAAATAAATTATCTATTTCTAGTAGCTATCCTTTGTAAACAGAAGAGCTCAATAAATCAAAATTCATATGTTTTCACTTAAATACGTCCTAAATCATGAGAAGGAAAGTTCAATGACATTACCATCCCAACAAAAAATCGAACTGCTACTTGTCCACTTCGTACAGGTCTGTACTGCATCCATGATCTACGTACTGCCATTCTGCGTTCAAAATTGTTTCCCGTAGAGAAGACTCCAATGAACATTGCAAGCTTCTTTTTAGGAACTAAGGCAGGTGCCTTAAGGGATTCCAAATCAACAACAAGGTCCAAATCTTCTGATGTTGGCAAACCATTTGCCAAAACAGAAAGGAGTTGCACATCTCCAGCAATCCTCACTCCACTAACCAACCATGGCTCTAGACTCTGCAGTGCAAGGAACACCAGGAAGCTGTGAGGCCTCAATTCTCATTAGTACAGTCAAGCAATCTTATAATTCAATTTATAGTTAAAACAAAAGTTGCTGGAGACTCCCCTTCCCCTGCCTAGACACATGTATCCCCATTTCAGATATCAGTTACAGAAAGTAAACAATAACCCCAGATATCATATCAGATACCATATCCGAATGTATCCATACTTGGGATATATCTGATATGTCTGAATACAGCCACACTGTTTGGTGCTGTATCCAGTTTGGCTTTATAAATAAGTTAAAAAATTCTAAAATTTTTAAAAATAAAAAGAAATAATCAAGAGAACATTAAAAAATGATTGTTCCCATACAATATATATCACTAAAGACACAAACATAATATAACAAAATAAGTATTATAAACAAAAAAAATTAAAAACCAAAATATATATAAATACATATTTAGTGTTGCGTTCTATGCTGTAGATCGATAAATAATTGAATATTGGCGTATTTTATAATTGTCATATCCAGCCATAGCTGTATTAGCAGCTGCTGAAAATTCTGCATGTCTATCTGATGCCGTATCCATTTCCATTCAACTCTGGTTTATATTACATTGTCAATTGTGCTAAACAAAAAAAACAGAGTACCAATGCCTCTTTTATACAGACATTACCTCACGATACTCAAATGAAGTAATATGTTTCCCATTAACTGTCATGTGGAAGCCCTCCAAGCCCACCCACAGAGTTGCAGCAAATGGATATCCCTCAACAAATGGAAACCAGAAATTTGGTCTAGAACCTTTCCTTGTAATACTTGAGAATTTGACAATCTGAGGATCCTTTTCATCTGGATGTTTTTCAATGGCCGCTTCTCCTATCCGTTCATTGCATCGACTGAGTCCATCCACTGTAAGCAAACGATCAGTGGAAAATCAAGATTAGATGTGTTGCTAAATTATTGAGTGTAACTAACATTTGAGGGATTCGTATGCATTGAAATGTTTATATTATATAACAGATAAATGCATTTGGGTTTTAGTCAAACCTTGGGTTAAGAATTATAAAAAAAATCGAAGAGCAAATGATGTTTGCAACTTAATGACAGAAAACTCGAAAATAATACAGGAACCCTCAAATTATACAATTTTCTTAATCATGTTTTGTCTAACTTGACAACACCTCAATCAACAAAAGTAATGACATGCAAACCAAAGTGTCAACAAACTTCTTAAAAAAGACATGATGCAAAGCATAAAAACTTTAAGCGCAGAAATCGTTAAATTAATTAACTGGCCCTATTAGATGTAGTAGAGTGAAAGTTATCCATTGCAAGTTTGGGCACGTCTTGGTGGCCATGTTGAATTCTACAGAATTGTGTAGAAGCTAAGGGAAAAGAAGCTGAAACTGATCATCTCGATCCTGTTCTGAAGAAAAAACATAAAAGCTTTCGACCCATTGATGTGAGGATGCAATTATGGTGCAGGAGCACCCGCAGGACCTGATGCCTACAAGAGGTAAAGTTTGAGTTTTTGTTGTTTCATGTTAATAAGGTCATTTTTGACCAATTTCCATCATTTGGGGTCATTTTGCA
Organism: Thuja plicata; assembly: GCA_018584345.1. Classification (NCBI taxonomy): domain Eukaryota; kingdom Viridiplantae; phylum Streptophyta; class Pinopsida; order Cupressales; family Cupressaceae; genus Thuja; species Thuja plicata. The sequence goes on from MU213459.1 coordinate 270,518, forward strand.
AAGTTTTGTGTCATTTGTGTAAAAGTTGCGAAAATTGCTCAATTGTTGTCAATGTTGTCAATGACAACTTTTTTTAATTGTAATGTCAACCTTTTTTGAAAAGTTGTTAGAAGTTGGTTGAGGGCTGGTTGGGAATTGTTTATTGTTTGTGCAAGCATAAATATGCTTTCTATGCACGATTCAATTTTCATGGAGTATTAAGAAAGTTATGGCATTTTCTTTGAAAACAGTTACAAACCCTGCCTAGGGTTTCTCGTCAACTTGTTTCGAGCATAACTTGAAATCCATATGGAGAAAAATCATGATATTTTGCTAGAAATTCTGGTTTTATAAATTCTTCATGTTCTCAAAGTTTCAGGCCTCTATATTTTGGTTTGATATGGTTTTTGTTTAGCGGACCTATTCTCGACTGTGCAATGGAACAGTCACAAGAGGGCAGAAAAGGGGCAAGTTTGAATGTCATCTTGCATAGTTTGGCCTCACAGTGACTGGAGGAGGTATTGTGGGTGTGTGGAAGGTTCTCACAGACTTGTTTAACCACACCATTGTCCATTATTGCAAGTTGAAGCATGCTATTTTAATGACTGTCCTAACAGGATCAATTTTGACATTGTTAGGGCAGCAAATAGGAAGTTGGTCTAATCTCGTTCAAAATTGTTGCCAAAGTCATATTTGAGTTAGTGAGTCGAGGAATAATGTCTTTCAAGCATGTATCAAAGGTTTACACCTCAAATCTGGAAGTGTATGTGTCCTTTGTCTATCAAATAGCAGCCCAAAGTGTGTCAAGGTAGAGCCTTGTTTCATATCTTGAGTCATCGCCAAAGATTGTGAAAGAAACCTGCCATCAGTAGTTGAAAGGCCTCGGAGATGTTGTCTTAAACCTGTTGGAAACTTCTTTGGAAAAATTTCTATGAAAAGCTTGAGTGGTCATATGGGAAATGGTCAAGAACCAATGAGACCTAGTGAATCAGCGGTGGCTTGAATGGTATTTGATAACCTTATATTGTTGTTTGGATTGCTTTGATTTCTTCTCTGCATCAAATTATTTTAGGAATTTTCTTCTCTTGCTTCCTCAGGAGGCAGTTACATCTTGAATAGATTGTAGAAGATATGCAGGAAGAGCTATTATTGCCAGGTTGGCTTTTCTGGTAGTCAATGGACTTAAGAACAGAGATGGGATAATCTTATAAAGCTTCCAATGTTCTTTCTAATGAATAACCAAGGTAATGTTTCACATTATAGGCTCAAATTGACATAGCACTTCTTTATTATTTCAGTTGATGGCTGCTGGTCTGTTAAAATTCCAATCCCAATCCCTAATTTCCTAATGCTTGAATAAACATTAAATTAATCATACAAACCATTAAAATTCAAACTGCAGAAACAAAAACGGAAGCATTCCATAGAAAAACACAAAAGAAGACCTCCACAACTGATATAACTCACAGTTGCACGGAAACCAACTGTATCTTACATTAAATTTTCCAATCCTTCGGAAATCTTATTCTTTCAGTCCTTCAAAAGACAATCTAGGTGAAATTTGCTTACAGTCTTCTATGTCACTCAAATCTTTAAACTAATTCAGCTAAATATCTAATCTTCCAAAAATACAATCTCATCTCATGCAGGAGATGACTTGGAAAATGAGTCTAAATCATTAGTGGTTATCTGCACTATATTAGACTTAATTAACTAAGTAAAAGAAATTCACTTTAGTCACTAAAGTGAAATACAAGATAGACTACCTCAAACCACTTGAACTTTTGCCTGCATGTTCAGGCTGATCCTGTACATAAGTTCCCATCCAAGCTAAAATCTCAACATGGTCAAGATCTATCAATAAGATAAAAAATTTAGAGTAATCCATGCTCTCTCTGGGTTTCAACATTTGACAGAGTGTGATGATATGTTGTCACATCCCATTCCCTTGTAGCAAATGAAATACAGTATCTTGCAAAAAGTCAATCTATTTAAAGAAATGCTTGTGTTTCATATTCGGGGAAAAAACAAGGTGCTTCTGATGTTCCCTCTTTAACTTTGCCTTAATTTCTCGAAGTAAAATAAACTGTAACTCAATAATAGTGCATGATTAATCATAACTATAAATATGAATTTGACTTAGAAACTGCAACTTAATAATTTTAAATTTATTGAATAATTTATATTTAATGCTTGGAAAATATTTTAATTTTAGATGATATATAGCTTATCCTCTTTTGTCTGCTGTAAATCTTCCTCTGATCTGCAGTGATTTATCTTCAATAAAATATGAATGAAAACACCTGAAAAACCTCTAAAATTTGCCTAAATTAGGGATTTTCATCTACTAACTCAGTTATAAGAATTCAGGGGTTTTGTCCTTCATTTTGGGCCTAGAGGGGTTTTGTCCTAAGGCTATTAGAAGCTTGATTCATAATCCACAAGGGAAAATAATTATAGAAAATATCTTCACCAATTGCCACCTCCTTCTCCTTACTTAGATTTCCTTATATACCTTTTTTCTCCAATAGTCATAACCATTCATATGCCCTTGAAATTTTTTTTATCGAGACTTAAATTAATTTTAGTTGATTATCATTTAGTCCCATTTTAAGGAAATCATACATGTATGAGAAAATTCTATGACCTTGATGGTAATCTCCAGTTCCACATAATAAATATTAATCATTGAATTGTGAATCAGCACAGCATGCTAAAATCCAAATATTGAAATGGATGCCATATTAATTTAAAAAGTATCTGCTGCCACCCAACATATACTTGCATTTTATGATCAGCATTTATCAACCTCTCAAGACCCACGGGAATAGATGGTCACAAGTTTTAATTTTGAGTTTAAATTAAGCGGGGGTATTGCAGTGCTTATCAGAATCCCATGGAACCAGCAACGAGTACACAAGAAAGCATCCAAAGGTTGAACCTGCCATTTTAACACCCTTAGTTGAATTTTCAGTGTGTCCAGATTTTGAAAGGTAGCAGTTTGATTTCTTGAACAAGCAAACTGTTACCATTGTAAATTGATATTTTTCCGTGCTCGTGCTTAGGATATAATTTCTCCCAGAAGTTTTGGCTACATCTTATGCTGTGACTATGACATTATATTACTGGTTTCCTACAATATCCACAGCATAATTTTTTTAATTCTATGAAAGCACATTTTACAAACAAAGGAGAATGCTCTTTTACCTAAAGTGATTCAGAAAGGAAAGAAAATAATAGTATAAAATACAGGATGTTTTAGCTTTTAGACCCTTGAAAAGAATTCTAAAATTAATCTCCAGATAGATCCTTCAAATGATAACTTTCTTTATAAGAAACCTCTGAAAACTAAAAGGATTAAATCCATTTTTTTAAATTACATGTAAATTATTATTTGAAGTCAAAAGAAAAGATGGGAAGAAAAATATTCTTGTTCTGAATATCAAGCACAGGAAAAAACAATGATGAGCTATGAATTATCTCTACCTTTTGGTCGGCTATCAGGAACATTATAAGGACAGCGTTCCTCTTCACCCCAGTCATGAATGACACTCCATGTGTTCTGGACTATGACTGGGTTCTCTGTAATTTTATCTCCTTGAAGGCGCACGTTATAATGCAATACAATCGGAGGATTAGGCTCTCCTGGAAGTTGAGCCCCTGTAAGTTCAATTTGAAATTTACCAAGAAAACCACTTGGAATGCCAACAATTGTGATGGAGGAATCTTGAACAAAACCACAAGGTATCTGCAAAAAGAAAACACTTGTCTGATGATCTGTTGCATTCATAGCACTTAGGGAGAAAGGGCACTGCTTCTCTTTTGAGCTGTTCTTCACATTAATATTCTCAACTCCTGATATTTTTTCTTGCTCAATAGATTGCATAAGATCCTGCCATGCAACTACTGCTTCTTTAACACCCACCCTTGCTTCAGGTAAAAGGTCAGTGCGAAGTATAAATTTCTTCATGTCATTCCATATTAGTTTGATGTGAATCTCTTCCTTAGTAAGATTTCCTTGAGAGAAAAGGCCGTGAAGAGTTTCAGCGGCTGTGACAGATGGCTTCTGCAGTTGACTGATGCTTTCTGGAGGTTCAGTAGACCGAATAAGAAGATCACGCTCTAGGTGAAGAGCTTCTGGCATATGATCAGTGAAGAAACTGAAAGGTGATGACTTTCGGGCAACACTCTCCATAAAGTGGTACCTTAGTACTAATACTCCAATCAAGAAAACAATTAAAATACTTCCAAACCATTTCTTCATGCATGTGACACCAACCGTTGTTATCTTCATATTGCCTTGCTCTAGTTAATAAGTATTCTGAATTCTTGGACAGATCTCAACATATTATCTTCTAGACCATTTGCTTCTCTTCCTCAGTCTGAACAATGATTTCAATTCAAACAATGTTAATAGCCATACGAAAGAAATTAAATTGTGAGCATATGCCATTGCTCAAATACATGGAGAAAAACACCTGACTAAAGGAAAACCTTATGTTAGTTATACCATACAAATGTACATACTATTGAATTGTTAATGCTAAAATACCAATACTTCAAGTGGAAGATAGAAACCATTTATTAATGACATCTTTAATAAGGCCTAGATTGATTAAACAGAAGACGTTAAGCAGGGAAATATTTCTATTTGAAATGTGATTCATCTTTAGTACATACTTCCTTGAGAAAAGTTATGAAAGCTTTGAATCTCATTTACTTGGCACAAAAATAGATTAAAAAGCAAGGGAAGTGTCAACTCCTACAATTGCAATATTTGTTTAGATTTCAAGTTATGCAAAACAAGACAGAAAAGTTTAAAACATTCCAGATATATTTTTCTCTCTTGACCACAAAAAGAGTCTTGCACCCATCCTTGTTAAAACATTCCAGATATATTTTTCTCTCTTGACCACAAAAAGAGTCTTGCACCCATCCTTGTTAAAGAGTACCTACACACTCAAGTCATTAATCTTACTTGCTAACAAGTTCCTTTAATCGGCAAACCAAGGATATGCAATGCTCCATAAAGAGTCTTAATCCTCCCATCAATAAACACTAACATGACTCTGCCATGTCCCAATATTATTGAAAAATCTGATTTGTTTCTCAAGTAAACCATTCCACCATCAATGCTCCCATACTCAGACTTTGATTCTCGTTTAATTGGCACAAAAATAGATTAAAAAGAAAGGGAAGTGTTTAAATACAGTCATCTCCTACAATTGCAATATTTGTTTAGATTTCAAGTTATGCAAAACAAGACAAAAAAGTTGAAAACATTCCAGATATATTATTCTCTCTTGACCACAAAAAGAGTATTACACCCATCCTTGTTAAAGAGTACCTACACACTCAAGTCATTAATCTTACTTGCTAACAAGTTCCTTTACTCAGCAAACCAACGATATGCAATGCTCCATAAAAAGTCTTAATCCTCCCATCAATAAACACTAACATGACTCTGCCGTGTCCAACATTATTGAAAAATCTGATATGTTTCTCAAGTAAATCATTCCACCATCAATACTCCCATATTCATGATGTGACTCTTTGTGGAGAGTCAGGTAGAATGAATCTGTTGTCATTGATGTCAAAACCTATGTACCAGATGGTTGTGCTTCGGGTGATGTACAAAATTGATCTATCCTATGCAGTATTGTATGGTATCACATTTTGTGGATGGTTATCCTTGTTCCGGTAATGGTAGTATATCTTTTTGGTACATCTATAGTCTTCAGTGGGTGCAGAATCATGAAGATTGGATGGTTATCATTGGCTGTTGTGTTCAAAGTTCTTTCCGGGTATCCTTGCTATCCAAACATTAATGCAGTACGTCGGAAGATTTTAGTATGTCAGTTGTATTAAGTTCTGGACAGATGCTACTTGGTGCTATCCCTCGGTTGGTGCTGAATTTTGTGGTGATCACAACATGGTCTTGGTTGTGGCATTCCCATCGGCCCCAGAATATATTTATCTTTCTATGTTTGTGCTATGTAACGTGCTTATCTTATGTATGACCTATCTTTGGGTCCCACGGTAGTGCCGTATAGATTTCTCATATGTGCGACCTATCTTTTAGGTCCGGTGCTAGCGTGTTGATCTTTAATGTATATCTTAAGATATTTTTTTGTATTCAAGCCGACATGTTTTGCTAGGCTGACAGATGTTTATGGTTCAACGGATATGTATTTATATAGAACGCCTTTTTGGATCCAAAGAAGAGTGTATATGTTGAAGGTAATATGATGCGAGCATGGTTATGTGAATGAATACTTGGTGGCGCAGAGAAAAGATAGTGACAGAAAGGAGTATTCAATTTTGCAGAAGTTTGTTGAAGGTTGGCAGAAGATCTCTAACCGGGTCTGCTGCAAATAGTTGTTGTGATATTAACTGAAAGTTGGAACTGTTTCATGCATATGCAAATGCAACATTATCAGTTCACATTTTGTCTGTAAGACCTTTTCGTAATCAGTCATTTTTGTATTGGCAGTGGGCCTTATTACTTCAAGGCAGTTAGCTCAACTGGCAGTGAGCCAACTAGCAATGAGCCTTAGCTGCAGTGAGCAAACCAGCAGTAAGCCCTTGTAAAAATCACCTTAACCGGTGCTATATTCATGAGAATTAGTTTCTCCATGGTTTTTCCCATCTTGGGTTTTCACGTTAATTCTAGTGTTATGGTGTTTGTTGTTTATGCACTTTCATGTTCTTATATGTTTTAATTATCTAAATAGTTTAAGATAACTTCGGATTAATTAAGTTTGTGCTAGGAGATTTCCACAATCCATCAAATAGAGATATCAGTTTCTGGATTTGATTGTGTATAAGTTTTTGCATCAACGTTTCAAATCACACTCTGTGATCCATCATCAGGATGAGAAGAGCTGAAAGAACAAGAATGATGTACTGTTGCAGACCAGCCCAATATAAAGGAGAAGGGGAGAGAATATGGAGGCACAAAGAACAAGAACCTAAGTAGGTCAACCAACAAGAGAAAAGTCAACCAAAAGACTAAAAGGAAAAAGACCCTAGAGAGTAAAAAGCCCAAGGGAAAAATAAATAGGTGTTAAGTTTTTAGGATAGCTGCAAATGTAATAACACTCTGTGTTGTATGTGTTTTCCAAATGCAACAATCTCTCTTTCATTTATATTGGGAATGAGGATAGGAGAGACATGTCCCTTCATGGGACATGTCTATTCACTATTCTTTATAAGAAAGGACATGACTCTTCACATTAATTATAATTTAATCAATCTTATAATGTTTCATCAATCACTTATTAAGAATAATAAAATTATTTTAAAATTAAATATTAAATTTCATATGATTAATAATAATATAACATATATATTATATTATCATTAATCAACAATATTATATGTATTCTAATGATCATACGACTGAAGCTACAAACATTAACACTCCCTCTTAGCTAGGGAGGATGATCAAACAAAATGTGTAGTGGTCTCCCATGTCAACACTTATGACCCTTACCATA
>MU213459.1:278298-297776 GCA_018584345.1 Thuja plicata
TCATCTCATGATATTGGGAGTATTTGTCATAGAATATCAAGTCGCATGATATTCTCCAAATACTCAGAGTAATGGCCTACCAACATCAAGTCACATGATGTCCACCAAGTACTCAAAAGTTTACAAAAATATCATCTCCTGATATCGGGAGTATTGGCCTGCAGAATATCAAGTCGCATGATATTCACCAAGTGCTCAGAGTAATGGCCTACCAACATCAAGTCACATGATGTCCACCAAGTACTCAAAAGTTTACAAAGATATCATCTCATGATATCGGGAGCATTGGCCTGCAGAATATCAAGTTGCATGATATTCACCAAGTGCTCAGAGTAATGGCCTACCAACATCAAGTCACATGATGTCCACCAAGTACTCAAAAGATGTCCATAGGTAATGTGCACTTACCATAGGAACATTCATATCATCCATCATGATGTGTTTCAGCCATCATAAGATGTCTATCATGATAGAAGATCAAGTTATTGTAAGATCATCACCTTTCAATAACTTTAACAAATACAAGTGATAATCATTTGGAAGTCGTCACCTCCTCGTGATGTACACAGGGGGAAGGCCCATTAAAAATATGCAGTCACACACATGACATCCATCATGCCTCAATGCAGAGGGCGAAAACAAGGGATTTCACCTCGAACTTCTCTCACAGAGAAGAACTCATTGAGTAGATATCAATCTGTTGATCATCCAAGATTGCTTATGATCAAATGTCAAACTCCCTCTGAGTCTGATATCAATCTTCTTAGCTCCTCGTCCAATGTTACCTCTGAAGAGTCAGACTCTCTCTGAATCTAATCTTCTTTTTCCTGCAAGAGCATCTCCAGAAAAGATCAAGACAAATAGCACTTATAGTACGTATAGAAATACAGATGAGAGAGAGTCTATCATGAGTAGATAAATGTAATATTCAAAGATAATAAATACTTATCTGCACATCAACATCCTTGACACAAATTGCTTCAATGAAGGTCCATATACATAAAATCATAAAACACCTTATCATATTATTTGAGAGAGATCTCCCCTTTGAATTATCCCCCCACACTAAGCATGGAAATGTAACATTGGTTATTATTCTCCCCCCACAATGTACAATTCCCACTCTTATATCGTTGAAAAATTCTCATGTCTTCTTATGAAATGAATTGATTGCTCCAAGAGAGGTGATACTATATAATTAATTCTTTCTTTCTATAAAGAGACACACTTCCTTGAATACATTCTTCTTTGTTAATGCTTGACCACGATCATAACAAATTGATATATCTCTTTAATGAAAGTCGCTTTCAGGAATTTCACATAGACCCGTACACATTCCATCATAACTTTTGAACCCCACATTTTATTTCCAATCGCTCCGGTGAGATTCTGTGAAATTAGTTTTTCACTGACATATCCAAAATTTAGAAAAATCCAACGGTAGATTTGTAAGATATGGTCATTTTACTGGGACTGTATTTTCTGAGACAGTCACACATTCACCATCAACAAACTGCTCTCTTACATTTGCAGTCTGGTTCTGCTACCATGTTAAGTTTTTAGGATAGCTGCAAATATAATAACACTCTATGTTGTATGTGTTTTCCAAATGCAACAATCTCTCTTTCATTTATATTGGGAATGAGGATAGGAGAGACATGTCCCTTCATGGGACATGTCTATTCATTATTATTTATAAGAAAGGACATGACTCTTCACATTAATTATAATTTAATCAATCTTATAATTTTTCATCAATCAATTATTAATTAAGAATAATTTAATATTAAATATTAAATTTCATATGATTAATAATAATATAACATATATATTATATTATCATTAATCAACATATATTATGTGTATTCTAATGATCATACGACTGAAGCTACAAACATTAACAATAGGTATAAACAAATCTTAAATAAAAGAAACTAAATAACAATCAAATAAAAACATGACAAAATGGGAAACAACTAAAAACACCTAAAACTAAACCCAACTAAAAAATGCAAAAATATCTAAAAATAATAAAAAAACTTAATAAAAGATAAAAATAACCACCATACTAAAAATACCACGAAAAAGCAACAAAAAATAAGACTAAGGGACAATAAAACAAAACAAAAAACCAAGAAATCAATTTTTTGGTTTCTTGGTTTTTTGTTTTGTTTTATTGTCCCTTGGTCTTATTTTTTGTCACTTTTTCGTGGTATTTTTAGTGTGGTGGTTATTTTTATCTTTTATTAAGTTTTTCATTATTTTTAGATATTTCGCATTTTTTAGTTGGGTTTAGTTTTAGGTGTTTTTAGTTGTTTTAATTTGTTTCCCATTTTGTCATGTTTTTATTTGATTGTTATTTAGTTTCTTTTATTTTAAAAATTAGTTTATACTTATTTATTTTTTCCTTGGGCTTTTTACTCTCTAGGGTCTTTTTCCTTTTAGTCTTTTGGTTGACTTTTCTATTGTTGGTTGACCTCCTTAGGTTCTTGTTCTTTGTGCCTCCATATTCTCTCCCCTTCTCCTTTATATTGGGTTGTTCTGCAACAGTGCATCATTTTTGTTCTTTCAGCTCTTCTCATCCTGATGATGGATCACAGAGTGTGATTTGAAACATTGATGCAAAAAATTACACACAATCAAATCCAAAAACTGTTATCTCTATTTAATTAAGTTTGTGAAAAAAGTTTTGGAATAACTGATTCACCCCCCTCTCAATTATTCGGCCTATTCAACAAGTCAATCATCCATGCATCCTTATGTGCATGTGTAGCAAGGGCTACAACAAGAAAATCACCTATGTCTTCAGTCAAGGCTCTTGAATTTGAATTATCATCAGACTCCTTGGTTTTCTTCTTTTCTTTGCAATCCTTCTTTATGTGGCCATTTTTTGTGATGTCTGCTGCCTGAAATAGGATTTAACAATAATAAATTTAAAATATAAAAATAGATAAAGAATAATAAAATGTAATATAATATAATTAATGAAAGAGTTGATATCTCCAAATATGATAAAATAGAAGCACAAAGTTAATCAGCGAAAGACCAAGTATGTATGGTTAACAGCAAGGAATCTACTATCGACATTATCAGCATTGAGAGTCATTTGAAAGATATCAAAATATTAAATAAGACACAACTTCTAAACAAGGTCAAACATTGAGCAATCAGTACGCCCATGATTATGATTATAAAGCTTATAGTTTGCAATGATAAGCGATGAAGATATAAATCATATTGTCTTGCGATTAAGAGAATACTGCATTGCATATCATGGACTTTGAGGAGCCAACCTGTGGTGTATCGATGAACAAACTAATGCCATTATCTGCTAGAGTTAGTTCATAGATGGTAGCATTGACTCCCAGCGACTAGAAGGTTTGAACAATTATGAAGCCAGACATTTTATCGATGAAGGTGAAATTCAAGCAAGCGATTTAGCTGGAGACGGAATGATTACATTGACAACCATCACGTTATGACAAGGGCGGCGATAATAATTCCAAACGATATTACGTTGAATATCACCCTTCATAATGGCGACTAGTATTGGTCATCAACATTACAAAGATTGAACATGATTGTAATCAGCTAAGGCAACAGGAGATAATGTCTGGGTCGATACATAAATGCCAATTATCATCAATTGATAATTATTAATAAATAAGATTGATGTTACAAGCAGCAAATCGGTAAGACAGTGATTATAATCCATATCCTTTATTGATTGGATTATATTCTGAAGAGGCACGTAGACAGCAATTGTTATAATTATAAAGCATCTTTTATTGATGATTAAATGATTGATGTCACGTGATGATTAAGTTATAAGAGGCATGGTAGTAATCAGCAATTACAAGTATGGAAAGCAATTCTAATAAAGAGTGCTAAACTGATCAGAGTTATACAGCGATTAGTATTGATAATGGAATATGATACGATTTAAGAATAGACGAGTCATGTCTTTTACAGAACTCTTCATCCCAAGCATAAGATATAAGAAGGCATTCAAATCAGTCCAACAAGGGGATTGATTTGGGGAAGATCATGGAAGAATAAGAAAATATTAAATATATTGATGCTCTTCAGAAAGAAGAGATGAGAAAAGGAATGAATCATATGTATTGCTGGCAAGCATCAATAAGTTAATATTGATTACAGTATATTATATCTGAACTCTATTAGGGGATAAAGAACCATTATATGGTCTAATATAGATATGTTATATATATCTGTTAATAATGAAAACAGAATTATATCAGTTATGCTATATTTTACATAAGTATATATATACTCATAATACATAAGCTAATAATATACACAGCCTATTCTTTAATCACTCACTAATACCGTCAAGAGGATAGGTTGGTTTTGTCAGGGAGAGACGGAGTAAAACCTCGCAATGTAGGAGGAAAGTCCCAAGATGGGGTAAGGATACATATCACAAAACCTTGAGTGAGAAGTCTCGAGTTAGGTATGAATATGTGTTTCGTAAACCTTGAGGGAGCCTACTTGTAGATTGGTGTCCGAGTGCCCTAACAACAAATAAATCCTCATCCTTCTTAAGGTTATTGATTAAAAGAGAAGTAAGAAATTAGGACTTAAGTATGTATTATGAATCCGTGATTGTTTCTTAATTTAATCTGATTTAAATGCTAAGTGATGTATGTTAATCTTTGGGAATTGGCAGCCTCCTAGTAGGAAACATTACAAATTGCCATTCCCAAGCGCAATCTAAACCCTAGTTGGGAATTTTATGGTAAATCAAGTAAAGTCCTAGTTGGGGACATTACAATTTTTGCCACAATTCCAACATTTAACCTTAAATATGCTAAGAGATGTAGACCTCCCCTTCAATTCAAACCTCTTTTCCTTCTTGTTCTTGCGCCTATCCTTAAAACAACCTCTGATAACCAATGCATCTTTGACAAGTCCCAATATATTCTACCTTATCTTTTTTGACAATAAGGCATCAAACACCTCATCAAGTATTAGCTTTGAGATGGTATTATTAATCATCATATCAAGTTGACACAAGAATCTAGCAAAGAACATAGCCCCATGATAAAGATCTTCAATCTCTATCTGGAGACAATACAACATAAAAATCCCTGCAAATTTACAAGTGTGTAAACTCCATCTCAAGCATCCAATATATACACCAAAGCAAACCAAGAAACCCTAAATGGTTTCCAAAACTAAGGGGCCCAATTTGAGTGCCTAAATTGATCTCCTCAAATTTCAATGCCCCTTATGATGAGTCTGCCTTTCAGAATAATATGTGATTCCCAAGGTCAAATATTCCACTCACCAAATTTGAGTGCTCCAATTTGATGCATTCAAATCTCTTACAAGATGTTATTTTATATGCCAGTACTATAAGTAAAAGGAATCTTTCATATACTTCCAAGTCCACTATGTAACTTCCTCTTACATGCTCTTACACATCAGAAATTCTCTCCCAAAACTTACAATGTTAGAGATACTCTTACACACATCAAAATACAAATGCCAACTGGCAAAGTGTATCATCCAAGGAATCTTTTAGATTCATCCCAAGTGGAGTACCCTTTTCCATGTGGCCATATATTCTCAATACGTTACAAGCATTAAATAAATTGCAAGGTGTATAACACCTAATCCTAACAAAACCCTAATCATTTCCTAAAAGAAGTTATCTTTTCCTTTACTTTTCACATGGTTGCCATGATTGAAAAGTTTGACTTGTTCAACAAAGTAAAGATGTTTGGATATTCAAAGTTTTAACAATTGGTTTCATAGAATCCTTCTTGCCATCATATGGTTGGTAGTTGATGCAACCTAGCCAAAGGGCTCAAAGAGCCTTGGAAAGCAAAAGAAGGAAACTTGCATCCACCAATAATCCTACACCCAACAACAACATGAGCAAACAAATGGGCAATGAATTGAGGACCCTCATTCAAGCTCTCATGGAACATAACAAGAGAATGACCCAACTTCTCCTCCAAGAAATCCAAAACCAGTACAATGGGAGGAATGCCCACTCCAACCATTCTAAAATTAACAACCTAACAAGGGTATCAACCCCTAGACCAACAAGACACCCTTTCCTACCCAGGGAAGAAAACATGGAGGAAGAAGCAAACAATCAACAATGGATAGTGTGGAAGAACTTGTGGAAGCATACTCAAGATTAGATCCCGAAATAAAGGATATCTCTTTTAGAGATTATTGTCACATTAAAACACAAATTGCCCCAAATAAGAGAAGAGGGCAACCTAACAAAGACTTAAAATAAAGGATTAGTAAGATGACCCTCTCCAAATTTCATGTATCTAGGAAGACACAGCACATTCTTGGGTCCAAAAATTGGACACCTACCTCGCACTTAGCCCCATGACGGAAGAGAATGTCGTAAAATTTGATGTACTTCACCTGAAGGGGACAGCCCATGATTGGTGGCATCATGGCCTTGTTTCTCAAGACCATCAATACATAACAACCTATGATGAGTTCACCCAAGAGCTCATCCAAAGATTTGACCAAAAACATCCCAAATGGTACTTTAGGGAACTTACACTACTAAGGCAAAAAGGAACCATAGAAGAGTATGTCACTAAGCTCCAAAAACTTTCTGTGATGATACCAAAAGTATCTCAAAAAAGACTAGCCTACCTATTTGTCCAAGGATTAAAAGATTCTATCCAGAGCTTGGTAAGTGCCCTCAACCCTACATCACTTAAGGATGCAATCAAAAAGCATGAAATGTAGACATCACAACTACAAAGGACAAATACCATACCAAGAGTCAGCCTCCTAACATTCATACCGAACCTTTTTATGATAAGGAGAAAGGGTGAAAAGCCCTTCCTCCCTGACAAAGAAAGGGAAGAATGCTTGAAAAGGGAATTATGTTTCAATTGCAAGGAAAAAAAGGGAACGAAGGCACATTTGTAATCAAGAAAAACTTAAAAAACGACAAGAGTGAAATTTGTGTTTTAAATGCAAGGAAGAATGGAGACCGGGACACATATACGGGAAAGGAAGTCGAGTACATAATGTAGAAGTATTGTCTGACGAAATCCAGGCAAGAGAACAAGGCATGATGAAGAAGATCTCAAGAACATCTAACCAAAAGAAGATAGGACAATAAACAAGTGGAGATTTGTGGAGGAGCAAATCTAGTAGTTACAACACCCTTACATCCTCAAATCTAGATTATCCAACCCATCTCCACAATAAAAATTGTAATATATAGACCCCAAGGTTCCCTTGTCAAGTAAACGGAAAACCTCTTCATTAAAATATATATAGATGTGTCACATACTTCATCTTAATAGGTGAAAAGACTCGCCCTTCCTTCAACTCTCAAAGACATCCAATGAGAAAGCATATGGCCAACCTAATCAATCTTTGCAAATACAATTGGCACTATTAAAAGATGGCCTTGATCCTTTTCTCTAGGAGATGAGAAAAAACTTGTCTTGAACCTTGTCAGTTTCCAACTAGCAGTTATAACTCAATTCAAAATAAAGGAGAAATACATATGTTGTAATCCAAATCTACTACTTATGATAACATCAGAGTAGCACAGTGAAAGGTGGATTACAAATTAGACTCCATGATTGTTCTATCATTCCTTCAGGAAAAGCAATCTCGGGAAGGATGAACTGTCATGCCCCTGCCATATCAGTGCTCACAAAAATGGTCTTATTGATAAGACTTCACCATTTTCTGCCTCTCCAAAATCGGTATTGATGCATAAGTGCACATCGACAGAAATAAGAACAGCAAATGGATTATTACAAACAGCAAGCACTATCTCTAAGGCAGCGATCTCTAACAGCAATTATTGTTAAAATATTTACAGCGGTTATCATTGTTAAAATCTTAGCACAACCGCATGAATATAAAAAAGATACTACTGATTAAAAAATAAAGATTAGTGAAGCAGCGATTGAAAGGATGAGCCCATTCATGAAGAGGCGGTTGTTCCCTAAATACACCTTGCTTCATAAAGAATTGAGTTATAAGAGGTAACCACAATGGGAGAGAGAAGGAATGGACAGGGGGTGAGTAAGATCAAAGAAGATAAATCAGCATTCAAGCTTATATATATATATATATATATATATATATATATATATGCTGTGAAGATAATGCATTATCATGTGATTTAGATAACTCATTATATGTCTTCATCTGATAAGAAATATGAATGTTTGCAGATATTCTATTGCTTCTAACGTATGATTAACAATGAAGTAGGAAATGTGGATGAAGATTCCTTTAAGCTTAGAGCTAATCCACAGTCCCATTATGAAGGGGAGGTAGGGCATATGAGGAGGGCAAGTAGCATAAAGATCCATTTGAGTAGTGGTAACCCCAAGTGGGGCTGGGAGGCCGAATGGCGGGTGCCATTAACAAGCTCCTGGGCTTGTGGATAAGCTCGCTGCGCCTTGTATGATCTCCCAGGTGCTTCATAATAAGGATGGCTTCATGGGGAAGGCCTTAGGGAATCTCATGTACATTAGGAGCATTATAATTTATAATAATGACTAGAATTCTCGTGTTGAATTATATGTTTATTTAACTATTGATAACTAGCCTAGTTGCAGGCTCTAAATCAAAGTGTTAATCCAAACTTCATTTAGGAATTCTAGGCAAATTAAGTTCTAATAGGGGTAATTACAGAGGAACTATCTAATAATTTATGAGATCTTAACATTAATAAACTATATTTATTATTCATAAATGGCTAATATCGTATTTGTTTCTTTCACATTTTAAATATCTTAGTTGTCTCCATAATTTTTAAAGCTATCAATTTTAAATAACATTCAACAATGATATGAAGACCAAGAAGAGATAGATTGCTACACTGATGAAAATGTCAAGGATGATTCTTCGTCGATATTAATACACTATATTCATGAATGTCTATTGTCTTAGTTGTCTCTTTCATTTTTTTTGAGATATTTGTTTTTAAAGAACGCTCAAGAAAGGTTGGAAGAACACAAAGAAAAAGAAGCTTGTGACATTGATGACAATTTCAAGGATCATACTTCATTAATGTGCACCCTTGAATAATTGGGGGGTATGGAAGACAAGAAGGCAATATGAACAACAATAGCAACTTCAAAGATATATTTTAAATTTTTAAATGAAAAGTCATGACAAAACATTATGTAATTTTGAATGATAATTTTTGACATATCTTATGGATGACCAATTTGGTCTAAAGAATGTTCAAAGTCGTCATTCTCATAAAACAAGGAAATTAAATATTAAAATATGTAAAACTAATACTCCAATTTAATCTTTATTTTTTATTGGTAAATTGAGGGTTGCAATGGTTCTCTTGCCCTTACAAACAGCCAAAGCCAACCATAATCAAGAAAGGCTACAACAGCAACCTTTGTAACAACCAACAATACAGATTTCAATTGTAGGGTTTTACCCAGACCAAAATAAATTCATTGAGAAATGAAAACAACCAAAACAAGATTCATCTCTATAGGAATAAGCTTTTATGTTCATTCTAATATTTCATTCTTATATGTCTTCTTTTACATCCGCCATCTATTAATGCTTATATAACTTTTTACCGATACTCTGTAGTCTAAAAGTGGCCTGTTGGCAAGCCAACAACAAACCTAAATAGATCAAAATAAGATGCCATCCAGTTTCATCCACATACAACAGATAACATATCCACCTACCAGATTTTCCATATCATATTTTAACAAGGAGGAGGATATGCCTCATACTACCTCCAAGCAAAATAACAAAAATCCAAGGACTTCGACCCTATTTACCCCAACATAAACCCACCCAATATTGATTTGCCCTGCAAAAAATTGAAAAGGCCTTTCCAACTCATTTTTCCTTCCAATGCCACAACCATAGGACACCTTCAAACCATTACTTTCGCCAGAACCACAAAAAAACTGACTAACTTACTATTTGCTCATCCAATTTGAATAAAAGTCATTGCCTTTGGACTCACAAATACAGTAGGGGACTTCCTTGCTTCATTAGTGGGGAGGTTGCTCACTTACGTTCCGTTGACCATCCGTCAACTCATCTTACATTATTTGTAGGCAATCTAAACCACACCCTTCACCACAAGAGTATCAACTTCTCAAGGGACTTGTATTTTCCATTGCCCATTATTGGAAACACCCAAAAGACCTTCTTGATGCCCTACCTAAAGGTCTCTCACATATTGTGTAAAATCTGCATAGTGGCACTTCAATGCTTCAAGGCTCAGGAACAGCAACTATTTCCTTCCTCAGTGTCATCACTTCCATTCTAATACTCAGCTACTCCTCCTCCGTCCCAAGATTTGGCATGTTTCGTGGGACGACTCTTTCACCAACTAGAATCCTCTCCACAATCCAGATAGATACTCCTGACTGTTTAATTTCACAATGCACCTCCAATTTAAATTGAAAAATATCCTCTATTGAGGCTGGTGTATTTTCACTGTCAATTTCTTCTTAGTTCTGGGTCATGACTTGACTGTGTTCACTCCAGGTCTGTCGTTGACAGATTCGGACAGGGCACCCTGTCAAGGCCAGATCCAGGCTAACCAGGTCCACGAACAGGTCCAGGTTCATGGCCCAGCACAGATCCAGTCCAGGTTCAGGACCTTGGGCAGCAGAACTCAGCTTTATAGTTCAATACATTTGCCTTCAAAATGTCACAGAAAATAGTCCAAATCTGTTTCAAGTGAATCCATGTAATTGAGAAAATTGTCCACAAAGAGTTCTGGGCACCTGAAACTCCACCAAAAATAACTGTTTTCCTTAGTTTTGGTGGGATCCAGAGCATAAGCAACAATCTGTCACTATTTAAGGTTTATACTTTATAGCTTGGAGAGACTTTTAAGTGTTTTTTACACTTTAAAAGTTAAAAAATGTCCAAACTAAACTGGGTTGGTTCAACCAGACCCAGAAGTTTGATTTGAACCAAACCCCACATGCCCAACCAAACATGATAACCATAATTTATTATTATTATTATAAAGAAAAATAAAAGGCAAAGCTAAAGCGTAAAAACATAAATAGATATGTTTTGTTCTTGATTTCCTACAACACCTTAAAAATGTAGTTCAGGTGGGGGGCAAAAGACTGTTAGGAAATTTATATTTCCTGAAAAATATGCCATAAACACTAATGAGGATCAAGAAGCAAAACTTTAAAGTTGCTATCACTTTTGAATAAATCATAAACTGCAAGATCGATGAATGACAAAAACAAAGCTTTTATTAGAGAGGCAGACGAACACAGTAATGGAGAGAGCAAGCTTTCAGGTTTTTTCACATTTAATTTTTTAAACCAACTGTAAAAGCTCTGGGTGAAATACACTCATCTTAACTGTAAGGAAGAACTGATGCTAAAATCTTAATAATTTAACCATACAGAAATGCTTCCTTGACCTAAATCTCTAATAGGATTTGTTAGCTTAGCAAATCCTTCTAATATCAATTTTCGTCAATTTTTCAGAATAAAGGCTTGAATTGTTGCAGAAAGCATTTTAAAGTTTGAACATCAACTACACCCCAAAAATCTCCAATATACTTGAGATGTGTGTATTCTACCCTCCACAGACATAATCAGTAGATTATTAAATAAACATACTATGGCCTGATAAAAAATGAGTGTCATGAATATCAAACTCAGCTAGGAATTTCATAAAGGACACCAAGTACCAAACTCTAAACATGTCTTTAAGACAGGTTACATCAGGGAACTACTTCTGCCAGCTGTATTTAACAACCATAATTAGGCTTTGACCAAGAAAGGAAAAGATAAAGGATGCAGCGCTGAACTAGCATGTCTGATCAGCTCACTCAACAACCTTTTCTGTTCTCCCAAATATTGAAGAAAGCAAAGCCTTATAGACATCCCTACCACATATGTTCGATGAGCTCCTTAATGGCATGGAATCATGAACAAATACATAATTGTGGGTGCTGGCTCCACATTCTCTTTAAATGTTTTCTTCACAGCCATTTGAATTCCTACATTGACATAATTTGTTGTAAAAGGTACAATTTACAGCTTGGGAAGAATGAACTTCTTATGATTTGATGTTGAGCAATAATCCTAAGGAGTTTGAAATTTGAATAGATACATGAGCACAACAATGAATTCCTATCCAGAGTTTGCTGGTGACCATGCACCCGGGTTAAGCATATAAGCCAGATTGCAATCCCTGAGTAATTGCATTGTGTGGAGATAAATTACAAAATACACTAAGGAAGGTGACAAAGAAGAAAAACACAACAGGTTATAGGTTTAGTCTATGTTCCAACCAGTCCCCTCTTGGGAAGAATGGGCAAACCCTAAATGGAAACACCTAGAAGTATGCCAAAATTCTAAAAATGATATCTGAAAAAGAAAATAACATTGGGGATGGAGACTCCTCACAGTCTATAGAGTTGAAGTATCAATTCACACCTAGCTGTGAGGAATCTAAATTACCAGGTTCAAATCGATCTACATTGTTTCTTGGATTTTGAGATTTTCACTAAAAATGGTAATGAGGCTGCATTTCTTGAAAAGCAGATTGGAAAAGATTTCCTTTTAAAAGAGAAAGATCTGGAAAAATGGAATTCTAACAGCAAAATTTGACTGAGCTTGAATTTCACAGTTAAATTACAAAATGCTCCTCCTTCACTATTACTTGGGTGCTCAAGATCCAATCCAGTGCAATAGTTACATTTTTTTCATTCCCCGAAAAGAGTTCCAATTATGATGGTGAGTTCATACTTCAAGACCTAGAAAGCCAAAGTAAAAAGAAAATGAATCTTCTCCATAAATGAGACAACTGCTAAAACAGGCAATAATACCCACTGTTTTTCCAATGGTTTGGGTGAGTACATTTTATGCCAGCCCATAGATCGCTAGTTCGCGCCCCACTAAAAAACAGCGAGCTAAACACTTAATCAAAGAAAGAATTGTTAATGACTTATATACCCACCTGCCACCATGAATTTGTAATCAGTCATCCATGCTCCAAAAAACAGCAATTCTTCAGTGTCAGGTTTTCCATACTCATTCGCAGCTTAGTTTGCAGACTAAAAACCAATCTCTATGTTCTGTTACGTCAACCATCTTTCCAAGTGATCTGATATCCATCCTCCCTTTCATCTCTGTATGGGAATTCTAAACCTCTGTGACACTGTTGACAATGCCTGGATTTTGGCTCTAGTCAAAATAGATGCTAGATCTACTCCACAATAAACTCAGTATGCAATTGTGGTTACTAGATTTTTGACGTAAGAACAGTATTCATAGATTTTATGGTTGTGTTTGTCAATGCAATCCTTGGACACGAATATATGTTTGCCCCCGTAGCACGCCACAACCCCATGCTCATCTATATTTCAAAATATAAGAACATAAGTGTGTATTATTTTTTGTTGTTGTAGTTCTAGGTACATCTGGAACACTTCATTAGAAGAGTACATTCTACTCTTTAACTTCCCTATGCAATTTGTTACACTGGGTTTAGCGGGAACCATGGAACTTCACTGGTCAGAGATCCCAGGTCCGAATTCTAAGAACCCAGTTTCTATTTCTGTAATACCTGTTATTTAATTTTTGGGTTTTCAGAATAAATTCTTTTGACTAAGAGTTAAAGAATTGAAGTTTTTTTTATTGTAAAAAATTTGTAGTGTTATTGCTGTAATTATTGGTTATATAAATAATTGTTTATTTTAGTTTAGAGTTATGTATGAGAAGCTTCTATAAAGTGATCTTTGGTTTATATTAAAGTTGAATAGTTCATAAAGAGTTTATTAGGGATCATATATTATTGAGTGCACACTTCATGAATACTTGATTGATAATTCATGAAGACTTGATGAAGTTAAACTTTTTGATGAATAAGTGCATATGATTCTATTGATTATAAAATATACACATATTCACAAGAAAAAGGTAGCCGTAGGACACAAAGTCACTCCTCAAAGTTCACACGGACAATGCCTAAATAATAGAAATAACAATATAAGTTGTTAAGCAACGAGAGCAACACCAGTGGGAGGTGGGAGGGGTATTGATCATCTAGTTTGCTCTATACATCAATGGAGTTCGAGGTAACGCCGAGAATAGACCTCCCCTTGTTTGTCTTATCTTCTCCCTCCTCGTCTTTGTCTTCATTTCACACCAGTGAAATAGCTGGAGCCATTTGAGAGAGCCACTTTGAGGAGTCCGGCCAACCGCAAATAAATGTTTACTTTAGTTTAGAGCTATGTATGAGAAGCCTCTATGTCAAATGATCTTTGGTTTATATTAAAGTTGAATAGTTCACAAAGAGTTCATTAGGGATCAAATATTATTGAATGCACACTTTGTTGGCAAAATGATCAGCGCTCCCCTCAGGATTCATGACAAGGGGCTAACCGCCTTATGTGGATTCTATAAGTCTAGTGGTTGTATCGAGCATTGGCAGGTCGATCTTTTGGTGTAATGGCAACCAGGCTTCTAACAAGTGGTATCAGAGCTTGGTCACAGGTTTGAATCCCCTAGGGTAACACTGAGGGGGAGATTGTTGGCAAAATGGTCAGCGCTCCCCTCAGGATTCATGACAAGGGACTAACCACCTCCTATGGATTCTATAAGTCTAGTGGTTGTATCAGGCATTGACAGGTCGATCTTTTGGTGCAATAGCAACCACACTTGTAACACACTTCATGAATACTTGATTGATAACTCATGAAGACCTAATGGAGTTAAAATTTTCACTCGTAACTAATACAATGAATTATTTTACTAAAAATATTATTTTATTAAATAAGAAGGATATTTGTGATACACAACTTTTAACTCTTTTACATCATCATATTATCTAGGGCTCGTCAATGTGTTTAATTCAAATACATATCATTTCAATGAATTAATTTTACTAAAAATATTTTTTTATTGAATAAGGATATTGGTGATACACAATTTTTAACTCTTTGACATCATACTAAAATCTAGGGCTTATCAATGTCTTTAATTCAAATATACATCATGTTTTATTTCTTAACTTTGGTGCATAATATATCATTAGAGTTGTAATATTTATAGTTCTTATCTTTCTTCTTCCCTTCCATGTTCATTAGTTTCAAAAAAGAATTCATTCATGAAGTTTCATTTTTAAAAGTATTGTTTATGTAGCAACTATTTTCATGTTCAACTAATAATTTGACTCTTACTAGTTGTTAATGATTTGAAGCTTCATTCAGATTAATGCCATCAGTGAAATCATATGCATAAGTAATCTCTATAATACTGATCATCATCAGTATGATTAATAATTAATATGTTATTAGTATGTATATATATGTATAGACATATATAATAAAGTAATTGCTTCCTTATTATTATATATATGTATACACATATATACATAACTAAGATAAATATATATTTAATTATTAATATTACTGATAATGAAAATCGATTATGAAAATTGAGTATGAGAATCGATTATATACTTATCATACGCTAAATCGATTATAAGAGTCAATTAGATTAATTCGCTATAATGAATTGATTATTGTTGATATTAAGTATCGATGGAAACTAATGTTTCTCATCGATACTCTTATCGATTATGTGCTGTTCATAATAATCATCGATTATAGAATCGATTAAGGTTATGTCCGATTAACAGCAGACGATCTGTTAGTGAAGCATGTCTACGAAGAGACATGACTCCACGTGAACACTGTTCACGTGGAGGCATGGCTCTTCATAGACATGCCTCTCCGGTTTATATATAATGTGATTGGTATCGGTTCAAATGTCAAGCACAGAAAATTGAAAGTGCAAGACAAATATACATCAATCTCGTTCACATATTATATGCAGATTGATATTAATTCATTTTGAATTAAATTGTGTTCATTCATATATCAGCAGCAATCAACCTTGCAAGTTATCAAATATATATATTAACCATAGTTGTGAGATTATAACTGAAATAAAATAAAATAACTTCTATATCCAAATCTGATCAAACTTTTACACTAGTTTATAAATGTCAAGGAAAATAAACAACCTCTAAGTATATTTAGAGGATATATTAAAAAGAATTTAAATTCCTAGATATTGTTGAAGTTATGATGCTTCGATACTATGTTGGAGTTATGGTGCTCTGATATCATGTTGAAGTTATGGAGCCATGTTGAAATTTGCAACACAAGCACCTCTAGGATCGAACAGCAAAACAAAAACACCTTCCACAAGGAGGGCAGCAAGAAAATAATTGTTACATTTCTCAAGAAGCAAAGATTAAACCATTGCAAGGTTGTACAATGAATTACAATAAATACAATGTTATACTTTTATAGAAAAGCATGTCTCTAAAAATAGAGAAAAAACTAAAAAAAACTAAGATATGCAAACAAGTGCATGATATGCAAACTAGAGCTGAAAAAGAAAACCGGAGCCCAACTAAACTAAACTAAGTTACTAAACTAAATTGAGCTCAACTAAAACTCAACTAAGTGAACTTAAGCTGAGCAAGCATGTGTGAACATGTGCTCAATTATTCACGTGAATATGCATGAGAATATTCTTGAGCATGTGCATAATTAATTTATGCAACAATACCAAATGTGCATGATGCAACAAAACTATGAATGTGCAATAATAATGCATGTTCTAACACCCCCCTTAAGTGAAACTTAGGGGGAGAAAAAACTCTAAGCATGAAATGAATAGATGTGTTCCCGCAACAAAAGGCTTGATTAGGTACCCGTGTACTATGAAAGTCTCTCAAAGCGGAGAAATGGAGAAAAACCACGTGGGAGAAAACTCCTCTCCAAGTGAGAGATGCATTGCATAAAAGAAACATGAAATATAGAAGGAAGGACTAAGAAGCCTCCAAGAAAATGTCCCAAAGGAATAGGAACATGAAGAACATCCTCAAAGCACAAAGAAGTTGTAGACAATTGTCAAATGATAACTACTATAGTGTTGAAAACTTGAATGAAGAACCTCCTCTGTAAAAGATGATGATCAAGATCAAAAAAACAATTTGCATGAGTGCCCCAATGACACTACTTAAACAATGAACAAATGACAAACAAAGGCAAAACATCTATCAGTCAAATATATAGATGGCACATAAATCTACATGAGTGACCCCAATGACACTACTCAACCATGCAAGTAAAAACTGCTAGTCGAAAATATAGGTGTCAATAGTCTAAAGAATTGATCAACTAAGGATAAGTCGCTTCCACAAAACTGGGATGCAAGAGTGTCTATACGGTAAAAACTCCATTTCATCGAAATAAAGCCATTGCATCCAACTAATACGTAGGAACAATTTTATTGAATACATAGCTCATTCCAAAGAGAAACCAAGGAAGCATTAGCACCAATAGTAGAAAATCCCCCCCCCCAATAATGCTGACAAGGAAGAGGCATGACAGATCCACTAAAACTATGTCACCAAGTAGTGCATGAAGGAGAATTTGAATATGCACAAAAAAGTACTTGCAATTTAAAAAATGGTATGCATCCAATGCACACATGCATGGGACAAGAATCACTAGGATTCAATGTTGTCCTGGAGGGGTGCTTGCCAAACAAAGGCATGATGACAAAAAAAACAGCACTACACAACCCCCCATGGCACTTTATAATACAATGCATGTACAAAATAAGGCACAACAAAATATGCAAAATCCCTGAAAAACCATACACGAGTGGCACGTTATCTCGATGTGTACAAATAGAGAAGTGCATGTAAAAGATGTTTAAATTTCCCAAATAGAGCGAAGTGCTAGCAATCCATGTAGAACAACCTAAGGGAAGTCAGCCCACGCAAACAAATCCATTCCAAGTGCCAAAACGTCCAAGTAATTCAGCAAATAGTGAAAACACAAAAAAAACTAAATAAGATATACTTGGGCACAATCTGGAAATTTTGACTATAGATTTGGATAGAGGACTTTGAGAGCTTTCCGACAATGTGCGGAAGTCAAAAAACAAAGTTTGTATGCTCAAGATATGGCCCCAAAAGCGCCAAACAGAAGATCTGACTTTACAGGCATTGTATAGAAAATATGTCAACAATTTGATAAAACCATCTACAGATTCAAATCGGTGCCAGAACTAGCTTTGCGACAATAACTCGTTTGTACGATTTCGAGTTTGTATGCTCGAGTTATGACCCGAAAAATCGAACATAGGTCAAAAAACAATCAAGAGGCTTGAAAGGCTTGATGAGGAGGCATCCGTACAATGACATCATGCTTATGTCGGCTGCATATTCCACGGAATATTCTGTTTGCTTGAAAAAACAGATCCCCTCCTTACCAAAATATTCTCAAAAGATTCCCCTCTTAAAAAAGATGCAACCAAATTTAGAGGAGTGCTAAAAATAGAGAGATCTTGCTAAATTAAGTGGTGTCCACTAAATTTAGAGCAGCCACCAAATTTAGGGAAGCTGCTAAATTCAGGGTGCTGATGTCAGCACCTGCAGGTCTGTACCTGCAAAAGTACACCTCCTTTTCTTGTGCACAAAAACTTTGACAAAAAATATATAAATTTTTTGTCCAAAAATTTATGCCTTCCAAAAAAGTTGAAACCAAGAATATATTTTCTAAGCATGTGAATTTTTTTACCAGCATTGGTTAATTGTGCAATGATGGTTCAACGGTACAGCCATAAGGATGTACAGATTTGTGTGCCTTGTAAAACGTGCCCTCAAAAAAATCAGCAAAAAATTTATCTCCAATTTCAACGATTTGACAAGCAATCTTAGTGTTTTCAGGTCTTTTGAGTGTGATGGGTTTCGCTCCAAAGTGCCCATATTTTTTGCTGACGCCCAGATTTTGCCCCGTTCTATGTACCCTCATCCAAATTGACCCAAAATTTCAACTGCTTGAATTTTGACAAACGACATTCAATCTCAGGGTTTTGAGCCTTTTGGCATGCTATGAACATGATTGTGAGGTCCAAGAAGCTCCAAAAAATAAAGCAAAAGATACTCAAATTGATGCAGGAGCATCCTGGGTGTAAGGGCAATCTTGCATCACCCAAAAATATTTCTGTTTTCTTTTCAATAAGGGCTACCTTGTGCAGAGCTGCTATTTATGGAAACTTGCTATTTTTAGTAAGTTGGCCATACGATCTCGGAATGTTCTGATTTTGCATGTGGAGGTTCATCTCAGTCATATCAGCTTGCCAGTAAAGTTTCATGGCTAGATCAGGTCTAGTTTTGAAGATATTGAAAATTTTCGGTATTGAAAACAGGGTACAGAAACTTCGAGCTCAGTTTTGAAGGCTTTAGAGGCCCCGGATGAGGTTGAAACTTGGGCTCGACGATGCTTGCATAATCGAGCTGTTGTAGAGCGCTTCGTGGCATTTCCGAAATGGGGTTATAATAGTCAATCGAGTCAACTGGTGATGACTTATGGTCTCCGGAAGTTGGGTCACCTGAAATAGCAGAAAATAATTTTTCTTCAAAATTTTCGGGTTTCA
>MU213459.1:313185-333201 GCA_018584345.1 Thuja plicata
TTGTGGATATTTTAGGTTATCTGAAATTTGGAATAAGTGAATAGTTAGCAGTGTGTCACTAAGCTTCTACTTGTAAATTACTTTGGTTGCCTTGCTAAATAAAACTACCTCTATAAAGTATAGTCACGAGAGATTTGAGAGTAGCTGAATAGAAACATATGTAAGTAACTTCTCAATTTGAATTTCTAATGTTAATTACTTTTAATGCAATATAAGTTGAATATGAAATAATGCAAAATTACTTATAAATGTGTGGTGAGCAAAGTTGGTATAGTAGATGTTTATCTTGCAAGAACAAAAAGTGTGTATTCATATGAATATAAACTGAAAATGATGTTATAATAGCTATAAACAGTCTATGATGAAAATGAATATGTAAAATGTTGTAATGGTTATGATTGCAATATGGCTACTAACACAAATGTCAATACTTGTAGTATCATAGTACAGTTAACTCCTTACTTGGACTGGCACATTGAATTAATATAGATAGAATAATAAAAATTTAGCTAGAAGAATAGAGGTGGTAGGATGCTATCCTATTTTGCAGGTTTATAGGGAAAGTATAACAACTCATAAAAGCAGAAACAAACACCAGAAGGCTTGAGAACACATCAATGTGAGGGCAAGACATAAAAGGCAATGGCTAGAGAAAGCAATGGCATGACCACACAAAAGGACAGATGAAAGAAAAACAAGATACATTATTTCCAAAAAGATAAGGAATTAGAATACAAAACATTGATCAGTTTTTATGTATTGTAAAAGATGGGTATGACCATCAACTCGATATATTAGAGTGATGTAATCAAAGTTTTGAATCATGGAGGTATGCCTCCATTAACTTGTATTAGAAAGGGAATGCCCTTCTCATCTCCATCAAAGGGAGTTTGTAAACCTATGCTTGTTGGAATTCTGTACTTGATTATATTTTCTGGACTAATGTCCCAGGCCAGACTGGAGGTTTTCTTCCCCGTTCTTTCCTACCAGTGCCCGCACGAACGGAGGAAAAAATGTAAATTTATTAAAAATTAATATAATAAAATCAAGGCCTCAGCCGTTTACTAATCAAATATATATATATATAATATCAAAGGCATTCTAAAATTTTAAAAAATGCATTTCTAAAATATCATGTCCTTTATAACAATTTATGTTATAGACTATGAAAATATCATGTTGGGTTAATAAGTAGCAAATGTGTTAAAATAGAAACAAGAAAGAATGATTGTTTATCTTGAATCGTTGAAAGCTAGACTTTGATTTATATGATGAGAAAAGACCTACAAAGTCAAAAATTAAATCAAATCTTATATTCAAAATCTAAGATGGTAGAGATCTAAGAAGTTGTGGGCTTGGCACGTGATTATGTCTATAGTCTTGTCACATGATTATGTCTATAGCCTTGTCTAGGTTATATGGCTTTGTCTCAATAGTGTGATTTTGTCCTAGGTATAATTGGACCTGTTAGGACTCAGATTTGTAATGTCCTTTTCTACTTAAGTCAATTCCTTTATGATTGTCTTATTTATTTTTTACCCATTGTTAATTATTGATAAGATAAAATTTAAATTGGCTATCTTGCTTGAAATTGTGCCTCTAAATGATATACAATTCCCTCCTTTTCATGTCTTAGTCAAATTCCCAAGTTGAAAAACCCAAATTTGGTTATGTTGTGTTTTGAAGGATTTCAGGGTTTCAAGGTTGTTCATGATTACATAGCTTCCCTTTTGATCCCAACTCATTGCTCTAATTCTTTCAAAATTGGCTAAGTATTATTTTGTCAAAGTTTTAGAATTTTAAAGGTACCCATCCTTTCATGCTTTTCATGTCATTCCCAAAATTTCACCTTGATAACTTGTATTTTTTCCTAAATGTTGTGTTTATCGAACCTCTGAGATGTTAAGGTTTCCTTTACACTCATGCCTCTTTTAAGCATCCCTAGTCCGCAAAGTCTAAAGTGCATACTTGGATAAGTGTAATTTTGAAGCTATGATTTTTCCTAGGTGTTGTTTTCATGAGATTTTAAAAAAAAAAAAAACATCCCTTGATATCATTCCTATGCTCCCCTAATTTTTAGTTTGAAATTTTTCTAAATTGTCTAAGTCCTTTATGTCTATCAAACTTTCAAACTGCCTCATCCCTTCACCCCTATTGAACTTGTCTTTCCAATCTACCTTTCCTCAAAATTCTAATTTCCTGATAGTTCCCTTGGTGCATTCCAAAATTTTATGTCTTTCAAACTTTTAGCTATTCCCTCTCAGCATGCATTTCCATCCATCCCTGAAATTCTAATACTTTCTCTTTTCTCTGCTAATGTCATGTTGATCTCACCCTTTTGTAAATATCATCACCTCTTCATGATTTCACAGTGTCTCGTCGATTAGAAAATTTGTCTCAACATTGCATTTACATATAGTTACTATTTTCAGTGAGTTTTTATTTGAGCATGGATTTTCCCTATTCTTTTCCTGAAGGTTTGGATGAGATAGATAAGCATTCCAACAAATTTTTTGTTGCAAGATCATGTCCAATTTTTGAAGATATTAATGTTTTTATTTTCGGAAGTTACCAAAAAAATACAAATTCAATTTTGAAGGATTTGGAGGCTTTGAAATTGCCTTAAAATGGGTATAACTGGCATAGTCAATTACAAGTGATATAGCACATCATGAGCTTTCTATCACATCAAATGGTTTGTCAATTAGACACCTAGTTCAAAATTTATGGCCTCCAAAAGTTTGGTCTTCTGAAATAGGAAGTGTAAAAATGTGTTGAACACATAAATGAGTTGTGAAAGAGAGTTACAAGTGTTGGTGTGTGTTTTGACACATCATAGAGCATCTTTGATTGGAGATAAGATGGGCACCACTTAATAAGTGGTTTTTAGTTCATGGTTTTGTGATACCATCAGATGTTTCATGTATTGTATCTCCTATATTAGGTGTGTGAGGTGGAGGGAGTAAGTAAGTGTTTATAGGCTATTCAATTATCTTTGGATCTCTTGTTGGTGATAATCCTGTGAGAAGATTTCTCTGCAAGTATTTTGTAATATATTATTGATTTCTCAATAATATATTGGGTGAATTTTGGAGTGTGGATTTTTTCTCCCAAAAGGGTTTTCCCCATGTAAAATCATTCTATTATGGTATGCATGTTATTTATGTTAAGTTTTTATAACTTTGTGAAGATTTGAGAAAATGTTTACATTACTATCCCCTCAAGTTTAGTGTAGGAAGTTGTTCCACTACTTAACTTCATCACAAGTGGTATTAGAGAGTTGATCACCTTTGGTTTTAGTTGTGGTTTGTTGGGTTTTTAGAATTAATCCAAATTTAAGTAGGATCTTGTGTATAAGATACTCTATGATCTTGTTGCGGGAATTTCAGATGGCTAGTTCGTCAAGGAGAAGAGAGGTGGAGGAATTTTTTGGACATAATTTTGAAATGTAGAAGTTGAAAATGGGGGATTTTATAATAGATTGAGATTTATGAGAGACTTTTGATGACAATATCATGAGACCTAAAGATCTGGATGATACTATTAATTATATTATTATGAACCGTAAAGCCAAGGGTCTAATCAGATTGTGCCTTGCAGACTCTATCAATTTATTTAAAGAGACCTCTAAAAACAATATATAAAAGAATCTTGGTGAGACGTATCAAGCAAGATATTTAGTAAATAATATTTTATTGAGGAAGAAACTATATTTCGTGAGAATGGAGGACAGTGAAAATATTACAAACCACCTAGAAGAATTTAATATGTTGGTGGCTAAGTTGGAATCAGTTGATGTCAAGATGGATGAGGAGGAGAAATGTTAGATCTTTCTTTGTTCTTTGCCTAATTCATGGGATTCTCTTGTTATGGCCATCGATAGTACTTTTATTATTTTGAGGATTGAGGATGTGGTCAGTTCTTTGCTTTCTAAAGAGTTGAGGAGGAAGGTATCCATAAATGCCAAGGAATCCTAGTTGTTCATGGAAGACCTAAGGGAAAATGAAAGCAAAATGAGAATCATAATAAATCCAAATCCTAGGGAGATCCAATTCTCGTGGAAAGTCCAAAGTTATTTTCTGGAATTGTGGTAAGCCTAGACACATCCATGAGAAATGAAAAAAAGAAAAGAAGAAAACAAATAAATTTGATTCTAATTCTCAAGTCTGAGAAGAAAGAGGGTTATGTGTTTTGCGACTTTGGTCACTCATGCATGTGATGATGTATGGCTAATTGAATCATGTGCATCCTTTCATAGGACCTATAATAAATATTAGATTTCTGAATAGGAAGAATTTGATGGAGGTAAGGTATA
This sequence comes from Thuja plicata, assembly GCA_018584345.1. Classification (NCBI taxonomy): domain Eukaryota; kingdom Viridiplantae; phylum Streptophyta; class Pinopsida; order Cupressales; family Cupressaceae; genus Thuja; species Thuja plicata. Next base: position 317,501 of record MU213459.1, read on the forward strand.
CTTGGGTGATAACTCTCATTAAATATTTTCGGTCGTGGTGAAGTTAGAATCAATTTTCCTAATGGTAGAACAAGAAATATTAATAGTGGGCTACATCTCTCTGGTCCATGATTAAATTTGTTATCTATGGGAAAACTAATAGATTTAGGTATGGAAGTAGTCTTTTCTAATGCATGATACAAAATGGTGAGAGGTTTTACGGTGGTTGCTAGAGGTATAAAAATTGGCACATTGTATAAGCTAGATGAACACACTGTTAAGTGTAATAGTACTTCTATGAAGACTAAATCTATGGATACTTCATCAGAAAAGGTGAAGGTTTCACCTTCAATAGATGGTCATGGATTAAATGGGTACCTAAGGATTCTTTCTATTCTAAATCAAAGTTACTTGTAGATAAGACTATGTTATGGCACTAGAGACTTGGCCACATTGGAGAGAAGGGTCTAAGGACCTTGAAAAAGAAAAAATGTATTCAAGGTTTGAATGATTGTAATCTTAATTTTGATTTATGTGAGCATTGCATTTATAAAAACAAAACTATGTTTAGTTTTACTTGAGTTCTCATAAATCTTGGGGTGTGTTGAATCTTATTCATTCTGATGTGTTTGGTCTTATAAATGTTACTTCCATTGTAAAATCCACATATTATGTTTCATTTATTGATTATTATGTTAAAAGGTCATGCATATATTTCATAATGACAAAATATAATGTTTTTAGTTGATTTAAAGAATTTAAAACAATGGTTGAATTGCATATTGGAAGGAAAACAAAATGTTGAAGGACTGATAATGGCAGTGAATTTTCCTCTAATGATTTTGATAAATTTATATAAACATTGCATGACATTCATAGGCATAAGATAATTTTGTATTCTCCACAACAAAATGGATTTATAGAAAGGATGAATAGGAAAATGATGGAGAAGGATAGGAGTATGTTGAGTGGTGTTGGCATAGAACAAAGGTTTTGGGATGAAGTTTTTGCCACTGATTGCTACTTAATGAGCATGTCTCCTACATCAACTCTTATTGATAAAATGTTTGTGGAGACATGGTTAGGTCACAATCCTTCATTGATACATCTCATAGTTTTTTCCTACTAGGAATATGCATATGCATTAAAGGAGAAGCGAACAAAGTTAGAGAAAAAAGCTCTAAAATGTATTTTTATTGGATATAGTTATGGTGTGAAAGGAAACAAGCTTTGGGACCCTGTTGCACAAAAGGTGATACATATTAGAAGTGTTAATTTTATAGAAATTAATCCTCCTTTTGTTACATTACAACCTGAATCAACTAAAAAGGAAGATGTTATTCAACTACCTTCCATGCTTGAGAAAGTTGAATCAAGGCCCCTAGATAGACAACAAGTTGAAGAAAGGTCATCTAGCTCTGAATCTTCAAAATATGAGGAAGAACCTCCAACTCGACTTGTTCAAAGGTCTAAAAGGTAGAGAAAACCACCAATAAGGTATTTTCCTGATGATTGGACTTGTATTCTAGTGTGGATGAACCTAGATCTGTAGAAGATTCCATCAGGTATGAATGATGCAGAATCTTGGAAAATTGTTATGGATGAAGAAATGACAACTTTTAAAAAGAATAATACATGGGATCTTGTACCATTACCTGAAGGATGAAAACCTATTGGTTGCAAATGGGTGTTCAAGATATAAACTAGTTCAAATGGAAGCATTGAGAAGTATAAAAGCAAAGTTGGTTGTGAAAGACTACTCTTAGGTTGAGGGTGTTGATTATGGTGAGATATTATCTTTTGTTGCAAAAATGACATCTATTAGATTTTTCCTTTTTATTTATGCTACTTCGGATTTAGCGGCTGAGAAAATGGATGTGAAAATGACTTTCCTCCATGGTGGTTTGGAGGAGGATATTTACATGATACAACTAGAGTACTAGTTGGTAAAAGGTAAATATAGTTTGGTTTATAAATTGAAGAAATATTTGTATGGCCTCAAGAAGAGTCCTAGAAAATGGTACCAAAAATTCAATACATAATGTGTTGATCTTTTGGATTTGATTATTCTAAATCATATCACTGTGTTTATTATAAATATGACGGTGGTCATTTCCTATTTATTACATTTTATATTGATGATATGTTGTTTGTTGATAAAGGGAAAGGTATGATTATAGAACTAAAGTCTTAGCTTGCTGCTAAGTTTAAAATGAAAGATTTTGGTGTAGAAAAAATACATTCTTGGGATAGAAATTAGATGAGATGGAGTGAATAGAAATATATAGCTAGGCTAGAGTAAGTATATAAACTCAATTTTACAAAGGCCTAACATGCATCATTTTAGACCATTATGTTTTCCTTTTACATTGTCCAATATTGAATTTGAGTATATGGAAACTACTCACACTTGTAAAGAAGCCATTTGACTTAAGAGACTATTTTCAAATATTGAAATAAAGCAAGGAGTTGTAATAATTTATTTTGATAGTCAGAGCGTGATATGCTTAGCAAAGGACCTGAACTTTCATTCCAGGACCAAGCACATGGATGTTTAGTATCATTTTGATAGAGATATGGTTGAGAATGGTAGGGTGAAGATGGTTAAGGTAGAGACTTTGATGAATGTTGCATATTTATCAACTAAGGTTGTGAGCACATAGAATTTTAAATAGTGTTCAGAGTCTATGGGCCTCATGACCCCTAGAAATTGAACTATGGTGTAGATACTCCATTTTCTCTTGCAAGGTGTTCAACAAGAGGGATATTATTAGGAAAATGTCTATCAACCTTGCATTTACACATGGTTACTATTTTAATTTTCATTTGAGCACAAAATTTCTCTATTCTTTCCTCAAAGGTTTAGATGGGCTAGATAAGCATGCTACTAAATTTTAAATTGCAAGGCCATTCTAGTTTTGAAGATATTAAACTTTTTGTTTTTGGAATTTGCCAAAAAAAATATGAATTTTATTTTGAAGGATTTAGAGGCTCTAGAATGGCCTAAAAATGTGTGAAACCACCGTATCCAATCACAAGGTGATTGTCCACATCATGAAATTTTTGGTGCTACAAATGGTTCATCAATTAGATACACGTTTCAAAAGTTATGGACTTCAAAAGTTTGATCTCCTAAAATAGGAAATTTAAAAATGTGTTTGACACATAAATGAGTTGTAAAAGGGAGTTATACATGTTGGTGTGTGTTTTGACACTTCATAGGGCATATTTGTTTGGAGATAAGATGGACAACACTTAATAAGTGGTTTTTAGTTTGTGGTCTTTAGTCTGTGGTTTTGTAATACCATGTGATGGTTTCATGCATTGTATCTCCTATATTTTAGGCATGTGAGATGGAGGGAGTAAGATTCTTAAAGCTATTCGGTTACCTCAAGATCTTCGATTGGTGACACTCCTACAAGAAGCTTTCTCTGCAAGTATATTGTAATATTTTATTTATTTATGAATAATATATTAGGTAGCTTTTGCAGTAGTGGATTTTTATCCAAAAGGGTTTTCCCCTTGTAAATTAATATGTTGTGGTATGCATGTTATTTATATCATTTTTGTTCAATTTCTATAACTATTGCGAAAATCTGAGAAATTTTTTACATTACCCTCCCCTAAAGGTTAGTGAAGGAAGTTGTTATGATGCTTAACTTCCTTACATCATCCCCCTATCCCATTGCATGTTGTTCTAAAGTGGTAAAATGACTTGATGCTTGGAAAAATAGTTTGTGTTGGGACATCAAAGGTTTCTATTCTCTCATCCACATGGAAGAATGTATGATAATATTTGATGGTTTGACGATAGGTGATGACTTGATACTTTAACAACTCTAATTTATTTTTTTGTCAGTTTAATATTTTTAATGATCAATCATCCAAAGGCTCAATAAAAGTACATAGATCAATATTGTAGGAGTAGGAGTAGCTTTATGTAATCATGAACTTGTGATATATCTAGTGATTTATCTTTTGTGAGCCTCTAATGAATTCATTTCACATGGGTTATGATTACATATTTTCATCAACTATATAGGGGTTTTGAGGCAATCATTTGTTCTTAGTTTAGTGACAGTCTTTGGGGACAAGTTAGAAAATTAGGTTTGGCTATTGTTAATGTATACTTTTTTATTTTGTTTGACTTTAATACTGAACAAGGTATACCCTAATAATAATTTTTGTATTCATATATTTAACTCTTGTAGATTTTGCCTTTAACCCTCCATGATTTATGGATGAGTTGTTATTTTACTCACACGATGACAATAATTGCCTTGCGAGTGAGACCTTGTTCTGGGAAGTGGACCAACAATTTTGGGACTCCACAAGACATTTGAGTCTTATATTTGCATCATAAATAATTAGGTAGTCCTAAGGAGAAGCATTTGATATGTAATGCAAATATTGAAGTGTGAAATTTATAGTGGGCCTAAGTCAAACCCTAATACTTTATGTGAACAATGGTAAAAAAGAGAATGTATGGAAATGGATGTTGATGTATGGTGGAAATAATTGTTGTTGAGTTTATCATTGATTCTTTCTTAATCCTTATGTAAGTCAATCAATGACTATGATACAGATGTATTTGGGATCATCCTTGATAATTAATGTTGATATTGATTGTTAAAAGTATATTGTCATTAGATCCAAATGCTAACAAATGAGGGCTTGTGGCTAGTTCCTATGATTGGTGATGAACTATAACTGATTAAATGTTTGAAGATGATAATTTGATGATCACTAAGCTGCAAAAGTGAATGCAAGACATTAAATTAGTTAATGTATTGTATTGTCATTGATGTCAACTTGATATGTTTTGATTGGTCATACACATATTGTCATTAGCTTAAAAGAGTTGAAGGAACAAATTTTATGTGGTCGGTAAAAGATAAAAGTTCAATATACACCAAGTGAAAGTGCACACTGACGGACAGAGAACCCTGAGCAGTTCACAGTGTATACCGAGCACCACTATAACCCGAGCATAACTAGAGTGGTCACCAAGATAACTAAAGTTGTTATTGAGCGTAACTAAAGTCAATGACCTAGATAACTGAAGTTGATCACCGATCAGAACTGAAGATAAAGAATGACAAAACACTTAGCTGGCAAGAGCTATATTTAGAGTTAACTAATTGATTGCTTTATTATTAATGATCAGTTGAACTAAAGAAAGAAGGAGATTTAAAGCATGTTTTACTCCCAACTATTATGGAGAGATTTGTGGAATAAAATTGAAGGAGAACTTTACAGATTAAAGAAAGAATGTCGAGTTTTGCGGATCAAGAAGTGATCTATGATGAAAACAAGGAGATTGAACAACTAAATCATGTCTATATAAAGAGACAAGTAATTAATTATGAAAGAGGAATGCTGAATATAATTTTGATGAAAATAGAAGTTTTCATGCAGATCTGATCATACAGGCTGAAGGACAAAGCCAAGGAATTCTGCAGACACCGAGAAACAGAGGACAGAGCATTCACCGAGCAGAACATAAGAAAGAAGGGGAGCAAAGGAATTGAAGAGAACATTGATCAGAGAGTTATTATTGGACTAACAATAGATCTGAATATCAACAAGTTAAAGTTGTATTATTGAACAGATCATTTATTGTTTCATTTTAACCATTGATTCAGAAAAATCTCTTAACCGAGTGGGATTTAACCATCAGGTAAAAGCACAAAGTTGTGTCACGTTTCAGGACCACTTATCAACACAACTAAATTTAAATATTTCTAAATAAAAAATATTTTTTGTCAAACATATGGTCTATCTAGATTCATTATAGCTAAGCTAGATAAGTGGTTAAATTTTTCCAATTGGAAATCTCTATTAATTGCATGTTTTATACCAATTACCAAAGAAATAAAATTATTTCAGAAAATCGATGTTTCAATAACCCCTACACTTTTTAATGATATTTTAAAAAAATATAAAAAATACCCTTTTGTAGAGATCAGAGTCAAGTTTATTTTTATATAAAATTTATAGTATTTTGATTAGATCTAATATATTATAATTTCAAAATACAACAATTAGGTATTTTAACATTCGAAAAGATGTTGCTTCAAATGAATAAAAAAAATAGTAAATCATATCAAAAAAATTTAAATTTTATATTTAACACTAGAGGAGAGAGTCCTCTTCAAGAATATGTAATGTAGATTTGATAGGGGAAATTTGGTGGGAGATGAAAACTGTCGATTTCAGATAAGTTCAACTTTGAGCACTTATAACGGAGAAACTATACATTGAAAACCAATATTTCTTCTTTTCTACACTAGCTATACATTTTATCTATAGCATATTTTTAAATCAGAGGAAAAATAGATTATTTGCATATACTTGCTTGGTGGGAACTAGACCCCAGATTTTCAGCAGTTTTCAGTAATTGAAAAATGGACTTCAAAAATTAAAAAATTATGTCAATAATTGTTCAAAAAAATTAAAAAAACTATAGGCATAAACTTCATCCATTTTTACACATTTCATTAGTTTACATCATCCTCAAATTCTAAATAAAAATGCCACTTTTTATGTCGTTAAAGTTGAACAACTTGCATGTTGTGGTCCTTTTCCTTTATAAAAGTGTGACACAGGTTTGTACTTTTACCCCATCCTTGTTGTATTGAGATACTCAAGAGTATCAAAAGGTTTTCTTGTTGACAACATAGTGAATGCTAGGTCAAAAGAAAAACTGTTAGTTTTGAATCCTCTAACAAGGTCACACTTAATAGTGTGTTTGTAACCTTTAACAGGGTTGGCTCTTCACCGAGCTCACTTCAGAAGAGTGAAAATTTTGGGTTACTGGTCCCAAGTGTTTTTTTCCCTTAACAAGGTTTCCAAGTTAAAATCCATGTGTCAAATGTGTATTTCTTTCATTGCATTGATAATTTACTTTACACATTACTAAAACTGGATTGGTCGGTAAACACTAAGTTGAATTGTTGCTACTCGGTAAAGTCTAGAAAAGATAAACAGTATATCTTACCAAGAAATTTATATTTGTTAGAATTACAAAAGGCATACATCTTGATGGAGTGGAAGATAACTAGAGGATATTATATTTGTGATATAAGTTTTGGTTGGATCTTTTGGATTAATTTTTGAGGCCACTGATTCACCCCCCCCCCCTCTCAGTTATTCTAACAATTGGTATCAGAGCTTTGGTGCTTAGAAGAGAGTTTAAAGACTCAAGCTAAAGATCACTAGATGAGTAAAAGGGATGTGCCTAAGTTGAACAAAGACAACTTTGCATCATGGAAAAACAGGATAAGACTCCATCTATCAGGTATTGGAAATGATGTCACACAATACTTGGATACTGAATATACTGCACCTACTGGACCTTTGACTGTTGATCAATTGAGAGAGAAACATGAAGACAATTCTATGATGATAGAACTTTCTTCTTCACTATCTGATGTTGAATTTGAAGATGTGAAAACATGCACCTCTGCAAAGCAAATGTGGGACAAACTCAAGCTAGTACATGGAGGAGACACCAATGTGCTAAAAGCTAAAGCTGAAAGCCTAAGAGGAAAGTTTGATGACCTAAGAATGAAAGAAGGAGAGAACATCACTCAATACAGTAGCAGAATCAAAGAAGTTGCTAATGCTATATGAGGAGTAGGAGGAGTACTTGAAGAAGAAACAATGGTAAGTAAAATTCTGAGAACCTTACTGCCTGTTTATGCTATTAGAGTATCTGTAATTCAAGAAACGAGAGTAGTAGCAAATAAAAAATGTTACTCTTGATAGTTTGATTGGTAGACTTATTTCATTTGAGATGAACAACTATGACAATAGTCTCTTACCAACTATTGAGTCCGCATTTAAATCTTCTCTAAAAATAAGTAAATCTAGTAACAAACATACTATGAGAAATGATAGTGATAGTGATAGTGATAGTGATGAACAATAACTTGATAAAATTGAAGCACTAATGGCTAGAAGATTGCAAAGAGGTAAAGGAAGATACACAGGTAAATTACCATTGGTCTATTTTAATTGCAAAGAAATTGGACATTTTGCTGCTAGATGCCCTAATAAGAGAACTTGGGTGAAAGAAACAATGACAGATCTTATGAAAAGAAGTTTGACAGAAGTGATGACCAAGACTACAGAAGCAATTGACAATCTGATAGAAGAGATAACCAAGACTACAAGGACAAAGGAAAGAAGACTTGTTACCTGGTTGAGAACAAAGCTAAAAATACTAACACTGAGTCTGATGAAGATGTTGAGGTAGTATTTGTTGCTATGAAGGATGATTCAGACAAAGAAGAAAGGTATGTTGAAATTGCACTCATATCTAAAGTTAGCAAAAATGATGTCTGGATTATTGATAGTGGTTGTACTCATCACATGACTAGAGATAAAGAAAATTTTGAAACTTTTGAATATTATAATGGTGGATCAGTTAGAATGGGTAATGACTCACCTTGCCCAGTTGAAGGAAAATGCACCATCATGTTGAATAATCTAATCAGATGTGAAAAGGCATATTGGGTGAAAGGACTTAACTATAATTTATTAAGTGTCTCACAGCTAAACAACACAAGACACCGAGTTGCATTTGAGAACAAAAAGGCAAAGATCTATAATGGAAAAGGAAAGTTGATCGATACTCATAAACAAACAAAAGGTAATCTATTCTATCTTGATGATATTAAGACCACTTGTTTATTGGCTATAAATGAAGACATTTGGTTGTGGTATAAAAGGTTATGTCATGTGAGTTTTGGCAACATGGTTAGGATAAGCAAGAAAATAAAAGTAAGAGGCTTACCGAGTATTTCAAAACCTGACCATGTCATGTGCAAGAATTGTCAAAAAGCAAAAATAAAAAAGTATAGTTTCAAGAGAAAAACCTACACATATAATGCTATTCTAGAGTTATTCCATACTGACTTATGTGGACCAATAAGAACAAAAAGCTATTATGGTGATAGATATTTCATTCTATTTGTTGATGACTATCTAGGATGATGACTGTCATGTTATTAAAAGAGAAGTCTGAAGCATTTAAGATATTCAAATGGTATAAAGATAAAGTTGAAAATAAAAGTGGAAAAGAACTGAAATGTTTAAGATTAGATAGAGGAGGAGAATTTATTTCTGATGAATTCACTAACTTTCATAATGAGCATGGAATTACAAGACAGGTTTCTGCACCAAGAACACCACAACAAAATGGGATTGCTAAAAGAAGGAATAGATCAATTGTTGATTGTGCCAAAACACTAATGATCAAAAAAGGCATCACACAAACATTCTAGAGAGAAGTTGTAAGTACTACTGTCTATACACTAAACCGAGTTCAATTGAAGAAAGACACCAATAAGACACCTTATGAGCTATGTTATGGATACACACCAGATGTGAGTTACTTTATAATTTTTGGAAGTCAATGTTATATATTGAAAGATGATAGAAATGGGAAACTTGAATCTAAAAGTGATGAAGGAATATTTCTAGGATATTCTACCAAAAGCAAAGCTTATAAATGTCTGAAGAAATCTTCTAACAAAATCATTGAAAGTGAAAATGTTAAAGTGGATGAATTTTCTGAGAAAAATTATGAGAAAAATAGAAAGGAACCAGAAGATTACAACGGATTTGTCTACATTGAAAAACCTGACACTTTTCCTGAGCAACAATGTAATGCTACCGAGTGACAAAACAATACAACCGAGCAACATGTTGCACACATCGAGAATCAGGAAAATGATCGCAATGCTGAACCAAGCGATGAAGATCAAAATGAAGGTCAAAATGATGATCAGAATGATGAACAAAGATTTGAGCCTATACTTGTTAAATATGTCAGAAGACACCATCCACAAGACCAGATCATTAGAGACATAGGAGCTGGAATGAGAACAAGAAGTAAGTCACTTAACACTAGATGTTTGATTTGTGATTTTGAGCCTAAATCTATTAATACTGCACTTGAGAATCAAGAATGGGTTAGTGCAATGAATGAAGAGATTGATCAGATTAAGAAGAACAAAACATGGACATTAGTACCTAGACCGAGTGACAAAAATGTCATTGGTACCAAATGGATTTTCAGAAACAAACTGAATGAGAATGGATAAGTTACAAGGAACAAAGCAAGACTGGTATGCAAAAGGTATGCACAAGAAGAAGGTATTGACTATGGAGAAACCTTTGCACCCGTTGCTAGACTAGAAGGAGTAAGAATTCTACCTGCTTATGCTGCTTTCAAAGGATTCAAAGTATACCAAATGGATGTTAAATCTACATTTCTAAATGGAATACTAGAAGAGGAGGTATACATTGAACAACCTGAAGGTTTGTTGATCCTAACAAGAGAAACATGGTTTGTAGACTACACAAAGCCTTGTATGGATTAAAACAAGCATCGAGAACATGGTATGAAAGACTTCACTCTTATCTCATTAGTATTAGATTTTTTAGAACAAGTGATAATAGTAATATGTATTTGAAAGGAGATATTGATGATAAGATTCTGATTGATGAGATATTTGTTAATGATATCATATTTTGAGGTAATGATATGTTATGCAAGTCATTTTCTAGTGAAATGAGCAAAGAATTTGAAATGTCAATGTTTGGAGAGATCATTTTTTTCTTGGCATACAAATTCTACAACAGGATGAAGGCATCTAAATCACACAATCCAAATACATCAAAGAAGTTTTGAAGATATTCAAGATGGAGGACTCCAAACTAGTTGGAACACCTATGGCAACCTGATGAAAATTGACAAAGGAAGACAAGACAACTGAGGTAAATTAGACCTTATACAGATCTATGATTGGAAAACTAATGTATGTTGTACACACTAGACTAGACATACCACATGCAGTTGGTATACTTGCAAGATTCTCTGCTAATCCTAAAGAATCACACATGACTGTTGTTAAAAGAATCTTGAGATATCTGAAGAATATTGAAGACTATGGTTTGTGGTACAATAAAGAAGGCAAATTTGAGCTACAAGTTTATACCGATGTTGATTGGGCTAGAAACATAGATGATAGAAAGAGCACAACAGGAGGAGAATTCTTTATGGGTGACAGACTTGGCACATGGATAAGTAAAAGGCAAGGATGCATATCTCAATCAACTACAGAAGAAGAATATGTGGTTGGTGCTTCAAATTGATCTAACATTGCATGGATCAAACAATTTCTAAAAGGTATGAATCAAAAAAATTTTGACCCAGTAATTATCTATTGTGATAATACAAGTGCTGTCAACATTTAAAATAACCCCGTGATGCATGCTAAAAAAAAGCACATAGCTATTAAGTATCATTACTTGAGGGAACAAGTACAAGTGAAAGAAGTGATACTAGAATATGTACAATCCAAAGAACAACTAGCATACATATTTACAAAACCACTACCAAAGGATACATTTGAGTACCTGAGGAATAGACTAGGGGTTCATCCCTTGTCTACTGGTCACTAAGCTGACTTGGAAGCTACATCAACCTACACATTATCAAAAGATCAATCATGTTGATGCAAGCTAAGATATGGACTTCAATGACATATCAGTACAAGAAGGTACTTATATGAAACACACACAAGAGATATTGTTGGCTACTACATAGTTGTATTGCTGATGGAGAGAATGATATATCTCTATTTGGCATTGTTGTCAAAGGGAGAGAAGGATATAATGAAATATCTATCATGATCATACAAAGGAAGAGAGAAGAAATAAATATCCATCAGGAAGAAGAACATCAATCAAAGGGAGAGAAAAGATCGGAGAACAAAGTTTCTACAAAGGGAGAGAAAGATCCAATGATGATGAAGGGAAAGATTCAATGAAGTAACCATCCATCAAAGGGAGATAATTTAAGATAGTTAACACTGCATATCCATCTAGAAAAGGGAGAAGAGATTCTACAACAAAGGGAGAAATAGAAGCAGAAGACAGAATTGCTACATCTATCCATTGAAGGAAATGAAGAAAGGGACAACACACAACAAGAATCAAATCTAAGCTAGAAGAGCTTACCAAGATTTAGATATTTAAATTGGTTATAGAACAATAAGTTTGGTATGATATGACATATTTCATGTATGTTTCCATCAATGCCAAAGGGAGAGATTGATGAACTATAACTGATTATATGTTTGAATATGATAAGTTGATGATCACCGAGCTGCAAAAGTGAATGTAAGACATTAAATCAGTTAATATATTGTATTGTCATTGATGTCAACTTGATATGTTTTGATTTGTCATACACATATTGTCATAAACTTAAAAGAGTTGAAGGAACAAATTTTATGTGGTTGGTAAAAGATAAAAGTTCACTATTCACCGAGTGACAGTAAACACTGACGGACAATGCACTCCGACAGATAGAGAACCTCAAGCAATTCACAGTGTATATCGAGCACCGCAGTAACCAAGCATAACTAGAGTGGTCACCAAGGTAACTAAAGTTGTTACCGAGCATAATTGAAATCAATGACCAAGCTAACTGAAGTTGATCACCGATCAGAACTGAAGATAAAGAACGACAAAACACTTAGCTGATAGGAGCTATATTTAGATTTAACTGATTGATTGCTTTATTATTAACGATCAGTTGAACTAAAGAAAGAAGGAGATTTAAAGGATATTTTATTCTCAACTATCATGGAGAGATTTTTGGAATAAAAATGAAGGAGAACTATATGAATTAAAGCAAGAATGTCGAGTTTTGTGGATCAAGAAGTGATCTACGATGAAAAAAGGAGATTGAACAGAGAAATCATGTCTATATAAAGAGACAAGTAATTCATTATGAAAGAGGAATGCTAAATATAATTCTGATGAAGATAGAAGTCTTCATGCATATCTGATCATACAGGCTGAAGAAGAGAGCCAAGGAATTATGCAGACACCAAGCAACAGAGGACAAAGCATTCATCGAGCATAACAGAAGAAAGAAGGGGAGCAAAGGAATTGAAGAGAACATTGATCAGAGAGGTATTATTGGACTAACAAAAGATCTAAAAATCTGCAAGTTAAAGTTGTATTATTGAACAGATCATTTATTGTTTCAGTTTAACGATTGATTCATAAAAATCTCTTAACCAAGTGGGATTTAACCATCCTTATTTTATTGAGATACTCAAGAGTATCAAAAGGTTTTCTTGTTGACATCATAATGAATGCTAGGTCAAAAGACAAACTGTTAGTTTTGAATCCTCTAACAAGGTCGCACTTAACAGTGTGTTTGTAACCTTTAATAGGGTTGGCTTTTCACCGAGCTCACTTTAGAAGAGTGAAAATTTTGGGTTACCGGTCCCAAGTGGTTTTTCCCTTGACAGGGTTTCCATGTTAAAATCCATGTGTCAAATGTGTATTTCTTTCATTGCATTGATAGTTTACTTTACACATTACTAAAACTAGATTGGTCGGTAAACACTAAGTGTAATTGTTGCTACTCGGTAAAGTATAGAAAAGATAAACAATATATCTTACCGAGCAATTTATATTTGTTAGAATTACAAAAGGCACGCATCTTGATGGACTGAATGATAACTAGAGGATATTATATTTGTGATATAAGTTTCGGTTGGATCTTTTGGATTAATTTTTTAGGCCACTGATTCACCCCCCCCCTCTCAGTTATTCTAACAGATTGGTTCCTATGAAAGGATGTAGTACCCACCTCTTAGTTTGCTTTTCAGTTTTCAGATGTCGAACTCTTTTAGGCATTTTTATGTATGTGTGTTTATTTCAGCTGATCTTGAGGATATTTATGTATTGCATTTCATTATGTTCTGAATCCATTACTAGTATGTTATATCTTTTGTGTATATGTGATTTATGGTTATTTAATGGTGCTTATGTATATGTTAGGATTTCATTTTGATTATGATTTTCTGACAATACTGACCCTAGATTTATATGCTCATGGATCATTTGTGTGATTTTCATTACTGTTCGATGTGCTTGGTATGGTATGGGACAGATTCGTAGTTACTTGCTTCGGCAAGATCCACCTGATAACATAGTCTCAACCATTATTTTCTATATTATATATGCATGCACATTCATCTTGGTGATGACAGGTTTGCAGGTACCGGGCTACGTCTTCCCTGAATTGGCAAGAGTGAGCGTGCCCTATCACAATAATATCAATGGTTAGAGAGGGGAGATAGTATTCAGGTCCAAATCCTACCCTAAACCTAATTGTCCTAAGTATTGGACAAGTATCATTTTGTCTACCCTACCCGAATTTGTTTAGTTGACATGAATTCGTGGATCCCATCCTTGTGTGTGTTTGAGTTTGTTTTGATTGATTTCAGTTGAGTGCGTTGATATTATATGATTTATCATGTGATTTATTTAATTGAATATAGTTGGAGTTAATTATTAAATATAGGGTATTTAATTAATTGAAAATTAAATTAAATACCTATGTTTAATTGAAAAGTTAATTAAAGTGCAAATTATTAAATATTGGTATTTAATTGAATATTTAATTGGAAATTAAAGTAAATATGCTTTTATGCTTTATTAAATAATTAAATATTTGAGTGCATGGATAATATTGTGCTTTAAATATTTAATTTATTTAATCTATTATTTAATTAATTACATGTGCAAGTTCATTATTGAAATTGGAGTTTGAATTCAAAATGCAACTTGGTTTAATAAGTCAAAGTTGAGTTGTGCAAGTAAACATATATTTTAATTAATAATTATTATTTACTTTCAATTTTGAGTTGAGTCCTTTTAGGGGTTAACTGATGTGTTGTCATTAGGGTTTGCATGATTAGGGGAAGTTGATTCTCTTTAGGGGAATTCTTCTCTCATTTGGTCATAACAGGTTTTGGAGATTTTGGGAGAGCTTTGTGTGTTCTTCGCTTTGTGGAGAATTGGGGATTTTTGTGGTTGCATGTTGGATTGGAGATTTGTGTGATTTCATGGTTTGCAAGTGCTTGGATTCTCATGGTTTCCAGATTTGTGGTTGATTTATGCTTGGAGGTTTCAGGGTTTTACAATCTTCAAAGGCATAATCTCAGTTTTTCTTGCATTGGATTTGAGGTAGGTTTTGTGATCCCTAAAATGGTTTCAATTTTGCAATTCTATGGTTTTCTATGTTTGATTAGATGCATGTAGTTTGTTAGTCTTTCTGTGATTTTGGGTATTTATAAAATCTTTAGATCTGAATTTTCTATCATTTCCTAGGACTTGGCATAGTACACTTATGCTGTCCAATTTTCATAGGAAAATTCATTGTATAACTCCTAGAAAATGATAAATTAAATTGACTACAGTTCAACTATTAAGTTTGAGAAAAATAAATCATCCTATGGAGAAAGAAATTCATTTTGGGTTAAAAAAATACAATCTGGGTTTAAAATTACCTCTCTAGATAAAAATACAGTCATTGGAAAATTACACAGTCAAAATTATGAATTACCCAGAAAAAGGATAAAAGATGAATTATTAGCCAATCTTGTTTGAAACCTTATGCTTTGTGGAATAAATTAAGTTTATTTTTATTTACATAGTAAAAAAAAAAAACCCTGAGAGAGATGCTTTTCTTGGTTTTGCTTCCGTAATTTAGAATTTTATTTTTAAAAAAACAACAAAAAAAATTTAAAATGAAATTGGGAAGGTGGGGGCCACCAACTCCCCCCCCCCCCACGCGGGCGAGGCAGCCGAGGCCGCCGGCCGCTGGTAGCCATAGGACTGTC
>MU213459.1:335265-370409 GCA_018584345.1 Thuja plicata
TAGATACTCGGTAGTCTACCTATATGGTTTCACCATTTGCTCCTTGGTTTGCAAGAAGGTCGGCTGCTACATTACCTTCTCTGTATATGTGCTTGACTTCATAGTCTGGTATTGTATCAAGGATTTTTTTAATGTCTTCTCTATCTTTGAATTAAGAGTCCAATTTGGGGTATTCCTTCTTCTTATTGCATTGATAATTACATGTGAATCACCGTCAATAATTAATTTTGTCAATCCTAATTTAACACAGTGTTTTAGACCTTCTAAGATAGCCATGCATTCCGCCATATTGTTAGTAGTAGGGTAGATGGGGGACGCATATTTAGAGATGACTTCACCTATACAGTTATGGATAATTCCACCAATTCTAGCTACCCCTGGATTTCCTCGGGATGCACCATCAAAGTTTAGTTTGTGCCACCCTTCTCTAGGGGGAGTCCATATACAGTTACTCCTATCAGTTTTTAACCCTTTCCCACCCTTGCCAAATAGAGGTGGAATTATCAATTTTGGCCACTTTTTCCTAATGTGATTATCCCATTGTTTAAATGAACTTTCTAAGCTGATCAGGTTTCTAAGATTACTATTAATTACTTCAATAACCTCTACTTCAATTTTGTTAGTTAGTGAATACCATTCCATTTTTTGGTCTGCAAAGATTCTACGGTTCCATTCTTTCCAAATTTCCCATAATAGTATAGATGGTGTTATTACCCATACATCTTTGTATAGACTATCTTTGTTTAATGAGGGCCATGCTTTTAGCATGTCCACAATATCATAGGGCTTTGCTGAGTACCAATTTAGACAATTGTTTAGCTAATTCCAGCAGTTCTGTGTAGAAACAGTTAAGTAAGAGATGATTTGCATCCTCTTCCTGGATTTCACATAGAGGACATCTAGAAGGTCCTTCAAAACCCATTTTACAGAGTCTATCTGCAGTCAATATTCTCTTTTGGAGAGCAGCCCATAAGAAGATTCCAGCCTTGGGGAGACATGCTTTATTCCAACATAGATTTAGGGGAATATCCAGGGTATCCATATTTTGGTCTTGAATGATTGACTTGTAGCCTTCCCTGACTTTATACTCTCCATTGTTAGAGCTAGCCCATATCAATATATCTTCTCTATTTTTATGAGAGATCACTCTATTTTTGAGAATGTCTTCTAGTTTTTGTTTCTCATTAAATTATGCTGGAATGTCCTCAACTGTTTTCCATATTAAATTGTCATCTTCTGAGAGGAAATCCTTAACATAAATACCCCTAGAGGCTTTACATCTATCTATAAAATCTAAACTAAAGCATGATCTGATGAGGGCAGGAAAGCCTCCCCAAGAGTCTTCCCAAAAAAGTGCTTTACTACCGGATCCAATATCCCAAGTAAGTTGGTTGTTGATCACTTCTCTAGTATTTATAATAAAATTCCAAATTCAGGATCCTTTCGTATGTGAGTGAGCTCTAAAAATGTTGATGGGATCCGCATTTGGGATATATTTGTTTAAAAGGATAGATGCCCATTTGCTATTGGGTTCCTGACTAAGTCTTCATAAAATTTTGGCACCAAGTGCTTTGTTCTGCCACTGTAAGTTTTTAAATCCTAACCCACCTTTGGAGGTTGGTTTGCACAAATTATCCCATTTAATAAGAGCTGCCTTTTTATCCTCTGATGTACCTTGCCAGTAGAAATCTCTCAAAATTTTATCTAAGCTAGCTTTTATCTTAGAAGGAAGGGGGAGAATCGACATTTGATATGTGGGTATGGCTGATAAAACAAACTTAATCATTGTCGCTCTACCTGCTTTAGTGAGCCATTTACCTTTCCAACTCCCTTTTTTGGATTGGATTTTAGATACAACTTGCTTCCATAATTTGGAGCATTGTAATCCCTTATCTAAAGGTATTCCTAAATACTTACATGGAAACTTACCAATCTTATAACCTAAAGTATTGCATATCTGAAGCATTTTTGTTGCGGGGGTGTTAATGAAGAAGATCTCAGATTTATCTGGATTAACTTTCTGTCCAGATGCCTTCACATAGGTATCCAAAAGATCTTTGAATGCCTTAGCTTCCTTACGAGTGCTTATTCCAGGAAGAATGGTGTCGTCAGCAAATTGTTGATGTGTAATGTTAGGTACGTTCTCTGTGACTTTGACTCCCAAATTTTTTCCTTCTATGTGTGCCTTAGTAATGGATCTACCTAATGCTTCGGCCATAATAACATATAAGAAAGGTGAGAGTGGGTCTCCTTGTCTGATACCATTTGAAATTTTGAAGAAGCCTTCAGGAGTGCCATTGATTAAGAGGGAAATTTTGGGTGTCGAGATGCAATTAAAAATAAGATTAATCCATTGTTTGGAAAAGCCAAAGGCTTCCATGCATTTACACAAAAATCTCCAATCCACTTTGTCGTATTATTTTTGGATATCTATTTTAATCAGCATACATGCCTCTTTGTTGTGTTGAGCTGAGTGAACTATTTCTTGAGCTATCACTATTCCATCCAGGATTGATCAACTCGAGACAAAACCAGTTTGTTCTTCTGAAATAATTAATGGAAGTAATGATTTTAACCTATTTGCTAGGCATTTAGCAAGGATTTTATAGATGGTATTACATAAGGATATAGGGCGGAAGTCTCCTGGTTCATGACTATCATTTTTCTTTGGAATAAGAGTGAAAAATGTATTATTGATTTATGATAAAATTGATCCTGAGTTTCTAGTAGCTTCTACTGCTCCCCAAATATCTTCCCCAAGAAAGTGCCAGCATTTTTGAAAAAAGCCTGCTTGAATGATAGTTATTTTGCGAGTTTAATTAATTTATTTGTTAGTTTAATTAATTTAAATGTAATTAATTAATGTTGTAGTTAATATTTTATGGTTATAGTTATATTTTTAATAATATTTTCTTTTTGAAATATTATTAACATTTATAGTTATGTGGTTAATATTGTATTTGATTTATTGGATCATTTAATGATACTAGAATATTGACAAATTAATATTGATTGCTTTAAATATTATCATTTTAGTTATTTGTTTCGAATGGTGGGCGTCTTAATAATTTGTATTTGAGGTGTTATTATTTAGTTTAAAAATGTAGTCTTAATATGTTGGAATATTAACATCTATAAATGATTATTACGTTGAAGTTTTTTTTATACTATTGTAATTATAGTTGAAGATTAGTAATTATTCAATAGATTAATTTATATATATATTTTATAAATAAATCTATAGGGATTGTAATGTTCGTCTTCATTGAAGGTTTAATTATTTTTGGGATAGTGATTCTAATGGATGAATGAATTTGCATGATAGGAGATTATAAATTTGTTTATCCCTACATTAACACTGTGTTTGATTTAATGTATTCTAAATGTGCATTTATTATGCCATGATGTGTTTTGAGTGCGTGATGAAATGAATTATATATTCTTTTATGTTATCATGTTTTTGGGTATCTGTTGGGTTAGATGACCTTTAGGGTGTAAAACCAGAGGTTTTGGGGATTTGTTTGTTCATGGTAACTTGTATGAACTCAGTTGTGTTTATGTGATGATGTCATGGTCCTGATTTCTTACACCACAACCTGATTCAGATATGATGTGCTTTATGGTTTTATTAGGATATTGTGGTTATTGTTTGGTTATTAAGAACCTATTTGCTCCTAAATGGGCAGGTTGCGAATTGAGAACCAAGTATACCTCCATGTTTTGATTATGAGCCTAGGTAGGTTAACTAAGTGTGTAGAGGGGAAGTGGCTTGCAATGAGTCTAGGGTCCTAAGTGGCTACTAGGGCATCTCATTGGCAAGCTATTTAATAAGTGAAAATATGAAACATTAAGGGGTTTTTAAAATGTACTAATAAGATAACCGAGCCTCTACCCATGCCTTGATTTTATCACATGCTAGGATGGGAGAGTTGGGATCCTTGTCTTCACGAAAGGATTAATGAGCCACATAGAGTCACTTAGGGACCAGCGTCCAAGAGGGACTACTAGGGTTAACTCAAGGGTAGACTTATGTGATAACACTTCCCTATATACAACTTAGGTTATCTTACGTGCGTCGGTTACCTCTGGTATTGTTTAGTATTCCTTATTATGGTTTAGTGATCTTCTAGGATCTTCCTATGCATTTGAGTTTGATTTCATGTATACCTTGGTGTTTGCCTTCTTGTTGTATACCCCGTGTGAGTGGCCTGTTACTATCTCCTCAACACGGTGGGAGTGGACCTTTGGTTCCACGCGGTCGGGTGGTAGTGATTCTTATTACCATTGAGATTCTGACGGTTCTTCTTCATTCTTGGATGATCCTTGTTGTGGTTCTATGTTCTTAGTATTTTGGAGACTTGTTCAGTTACATGAGGTATATACTTGTACCATATGTGGATATTGGCTATCATCCTTTGAAGGATGTATTGTATTGCTTTATTATGTATTATTACATACCCTGCGACTTGTGTAGTGGATGTTGATTAGGTTGTATACCTTTGGTATCAGATGTATATTTAACCTTTTATTATGAGATGTATGTTATTGGATTCAGTTGATGTATCCTTTATGTTAGTTTTTTATAATTGTTATTCATAGATTATTTTACTTAAGTAATTCTACATCAAGGAACCCTCGAGAAATGTTATCTATGTTATGTTGTACTTATGTGTATGTCGTTTACTTCATTGTGTTGCTTCTGCATTGTTATTATTATTGTTTGTAAACATTTAAAAAAATTATTCTGTACACTTAGTGTCATGTTTAGGTTAGTTCTCCTGGGTTCCTTGGCGGGGCATTACACTTGGTATCAGAGCCCACATTTCTACATTGGAAGCTCTGAGAAATATGTATGCCCATTAGTTGTCTTTTGGTTTTAAAACTTGAAACAAACATAAACATGAAACTCTGATGTATTTAAAACCATTGCTTTGTTATTATTTGATTTCTTTTGATGTTGGTTCTAAGTTGTGGTTTGGTTCTCTGGTTGATTCAGGAATCATGCCTGAAACTAGAGCTGCTAGGGGTCATGACAGAGGCCAAAATGGTGGTCGTGGAAGGGGTAGGGATCATAATCCTTCCATGAGTATCAGTTAGGATAGTGTTCATTAGAACAATAGAGATGAGCAGAGGGATGAGTCTGGAGAGCCAGACATTTGGCAGTTGTTGCAGGAGTTACTGAACCATATTCCTGAGTAGGGTAGAGTGGAGAGGGAGAGATCTAGGATCCCTCCAAGGAGGACTGTTACATTGGATCCTAAGGTTATGGAAACAAACCACATGAGAGATCTCATAAGAGTCTGACCTACTCCTTTTGATGGGAAAGGAACAGGGTTTGAGGCTGAGACTTGGCTAATTGCATTGGAGAGGATTTTTGCCATGCATCCCTTTAGTAGCAATACTAAAGATAGGTATATTGTGATGCAATTGTCACACTTTGCAGCTATATGGTGGAAGATCGAGGAGGATAAGTTGGGTCTTCAGATAAACACAGTTACATGGGAACTCTTCCTTGAGAACTTTAGAGAGATTCCTCTCTGATCAGTGGAGACAATAGAGGGCTGATGAGTTCTATAACTTGAGGTAGTTGACCCTATCAGTGGTTGAGTATGAGCATCGATTCTTCGAGCTCAAATAGTATGCCGGATATGGTCAGGATTCAGCCCTAACAATTCAACACTTTTTTAGGGGGCTAAATGAACGCATCGTTGGGGAGGTTAGGCTCTTTGAGCCTACAAATCTTAGGGAGGTGATCATCAAAGCTACCCTTGCAGAGGAAAACCTAGCATTGGGCCATGGTGGTCATTTAGGAGTGCAGTCTAGAGCACCTACTTCTGTTGTCAAAGGTAATCATTCTCAGGGAGCTAAGAATTTGAGAGGTCCTTCTACCATTCCAAATGGTAATCAGTCTCAACAGCAAGGAGGAAACAATCCTTCCTCTTTTAGTGGTCCTCAGATTAGGAACTTTCGTGTCATCCAGCGTAGCAAGCGCAATCGGCCAGTTTAGCCAGTATAGAGTGTGTATCAAGATGTCAGTAGGGGAAGTGTTCATTAGTCTAGTGCACCTTCAGTTAGAGGAGGTGGTATTAGGGGAGCTTGATTTTCCTATGGACAGTTTGGGCATATTGCAGTCAATTATCCTCAACGTGCACTGCAGATTTTGAGACAAAGGCCATTAGCTTCTGAGCCTACAGTGGGTAATTTTGGTATGTCTCATGGAGGGTATGTAGCGTTTGATCATCCTCCACCTATGTATCATGCTCCTGTGAGTGGGGCTACGAGTAGAGGTCCAGTAGCTAGCTTCCGGATTCCTACAATGGGGAATGACCCCCAGTGTTTGAATCAGAGACCTAGGAAGGGTCCTATGGGTCCCACACTTTGAGTCTCTTAGGACTTGGTTAGATGTTTTGTGATGAGAGAGTGATATCTCTATGTTTGTTTTAGGATTTTAAGAGTAAGCCTATTTTTAGGTTGAGGAGGATGTAATACCCACCTCTTAGTTTGCTTTTCAATTTTCAGATGCTGAACTATTTTAGGCATTTTATGTATGTGTGTTTATTTCAGCTGATCTTGAGGATATTTATGTATTGCATTTCATTATGTTATGAATCCATTGCTAGTATGTTATATCTTCTGTGTATATGTGATTTATGGTTATTTAATGGTGCTTATGTATATGTTAGGATTTCATTTTGATTATGGTTTTCTGACAATACCGACCCTAGATTTATATGCTCATGGATCATTTGTGTGATTTGCATTACTGTTCGATGTGCTTGGTATGGTATGGGACAAATTCATAGTTAGTTTCTTCAGAGAGATCCACATGATAACCTAGTCTCAACCATTATTTTCTATATTATATATGCATGTACATTCATCTTGGTGATGATAGGTTTGCAGGTACCGGGCTACATCTTCCCTGAATTGACAGGAGTGAGCGTGCCTTATCGCAAGAATCTCAATGGTAAGAGATGGGAGATAGTATTAAGGTCCAAATCCTACCCTAAACCTAATTTTCATAAGTATTGGACAAGTATCAGTTTGAGTACCCTACCCAGATTCGTCTAGTTGACGTGAATTTGTGGATCCCATCCTTGTGTGTGTTTGAGTTTGTTTTGATTGATTTCGGTTGAGTGCATTGATATCATGTGATTTATTTAATTGAATATAGTTGGAGTTAATTATTAAATATAGGGTATTTAATTAATTGAAAATTAAATTAAATACCTATGTTTAATTGAAAAGTTAATTAAAGTGTAATTATTGAATATTGGTATTTAATTAGAAATTAGAGTAAATGTGCTTTTATGCTTTATTAAATAATTAAATATTTGAGTGCATGAATAATATTGTGCTTTAAATATTTAATCTATTATTTAATTAATTACTTGTGCAAGTTCATTATTGAAATTGGAGTTTGAATTCAAAATGCAACTTGGTTTAATAAGTCAAAGTTGAGTTGTGCAAGTAAATAGATATTTTAATCAATAATTATTATTTACTTTAAATTTTGAGTTGAGTCCTTTTAGGGGTCAATTAGTGTGTTGTCATTAGGGTTTGCATGATTAGGGGAAGTTGATTCTCTTTAGGGGAATTCTTCTCTCATTTGGTCATAACAGGTTTTGGAGATTTTGGGAGAGCTTTGTGTGTTCTTGGCTTTGTGGAGAATTGGGGATTTTTGTGGTTGCATGTTGGATTGGATATTTGTGTGATTTTATGGTTTGCATGTGCTTCGATCCTCGTGGTTTCCAGATTTGTGGTTGATTCATGCTTGGAGGTTTCAGGGTTTTACAATCTTCAAAGACATAATCTCAGTTTTTCTTACATTGGATTTGAGGTAGGTTTTGTGATCCCTAAAATGGTTTCAGTTTTGCAATTATGTGGTTTTCTATGTTTGATTAGATGCATG
Organism: Thuja plicata; assembly: GCA_018584345.1. NCBI lineage: Eukaryota > Viridiplantae > Streptophyta > Pinopsida > Cupressales > Cupressaceae > Thuja > Thuja plicata. The sequence continues at coordinate 343,178 of MU213459.1, forward strand.
TCGATTCTTTATGGCTTATAGGAGTTATTTAGTCTTTCTGTGATTTTGGGTATTTATTAAATCTTTAGATCTGAATTTTCTATCATTTCTTAGGACTTGGCATAGTATAGTTATGCTGTCCAGTTTTTGTAGGAAAATTCATTGTATAACTCCTAGAAAATGATAAATTAAATTGTCTATAGTTCAACTATTAAGTTTTGAAAAAAATAAATCATCCTATGGAGAAAGAAATTCATTTTGGGTTAAAAAAAATACAATTTGGGTTTAAAATTACTCTTTGGATAAAAATACAGTCATTGGAAAATTACACAGTCAAAATTATGAATTACCTAGAAAAAAGACAAAAGATGAATTATTAGTCAATCTTGTTTGAAACCTTATGCTTTGTGGAATACATTAAGTTTATTTTTATTTACATAGTAAAAAAAAAACCCCTGAGAGAGATGCTTTTCTTGGTTTTGCTTCCGTAATTTAGAATTTTATTTTAAAAATGAAATTGGGAAGGTGGGGGCAACCAACTCCCCCTCCCCCACGTGTGCGCGACAACCGAAGTTGTCAGCACAGTAGCCGAGGCCGCTGGCCGTTGGCAGCCGCAGGACTATCCCCTGTGGCCCCTTCCTTAAAGGAAGGGAGGCCCGTGGGTGGCCCGAGCTGGGGTGGGGGCCACAGGACCCCCCCACTTTATTTTGTTTAATGTTTTTTTAATTTATTATATATTTAATAATTTAATTTTTAATTAATTTAAAATTTAGTTTTAAATAAAGTTTTTAAATTTTAATTTATTTAAATGATAGTTATTTTGCGAGTTTAATTAATTTAGTTGTTAGTTTATTTAATTTAAATGTAATTAATTAATGTTGTAGTTAATATTTTATGGTTATAGTTATATTTTTAATAATATTTTCTTTTTGAAATATTATTAACATTTATAGTTATGTGGATTTGATTTATTGGATCATTAAATGATACTAAAATATTGACAAATTAATATTAATTGCTTTAAATATTATCATTTTAGTTATTTGTTTCGAATGGTGGACGTCTTAATAATTTGTATTTGAGGTGTTATTATTTCGTTTAAAAATGTAGTCTTAATATGTTGGAATATTAATATCTGTAAATGATTATTACGTTGAAGTTTTTTTATACTATTGTAATTATAGTTGAATATTAGTAATTATTCAGTAGATTAATTTATATATAGATTTTATAAATAAATCTATAGGGATTGTAATGTTTGTCTTCATTGAAGGTTTAATTATTTTTGGGATAATAATTCTAATGGATGGACAAATTTGCATGATAGGAGATTATAAATTTGTTTATCCCTACATTAACATTGTGTTTGATTTAATGTATTCTGAATATGCATTTATTATGTCATGATGTGTTTTGAGTGCGTAATAAAATGAATTATATATTCTTTTATGTTATCATGTTTTCAGGTTTCTGTTGGGATAGATGACCTTTAGGGTGTAAAACCAGAGGTTTTGGGGATTAGTTTCTTCATGGTAACTTGTATGAACTCAGTTGTGTTTATGTGATGATGTCATGGTCCTAATTTCTTACATCCCAACCTAATTCAGATATGATGTGCTTTATGGTTTTATTAGGATATTGTGGTTATTAAGAACCTATGTGCTCCTGAATGGGCAGGTTGCGATTTGAGAACCAAGTATACCTCCATGTTTTGATTATGAGCCTAGGTAGGTTAACTAAGTGTATAGAGGGGAAGTGGATTGGAATGAGTCTAGGGTCCTAAGTGGCTACTAAGGCATCTCATTGGCAAGTTATTTAATAAGTGAAAATATGAAACATTAAGGGGTTTTTAAAATGTACTAATAAGATAACTGAGCCTCTACCCATGTCTTGAGTTTATCACATGCTAGGATGGGAGAGTTGGGATCCTTGTCTTCACGAAAGGATTACTGAGCCACATAGAGTCACTTGGGGGCTAGCGTCCAAGAGGGACTACTAGGGTTAACTCAAGGGTAGACTTATGTGATGACACTTCCCTATATACATCTTAGGTTATCCTACGTGCGTCGGTTACCTCTAGTATTGTTCAGTATTCCTTATTATGGTTTAGTGATCTTATAGGATCTTCCTATGCATTTGAGTATGATGACATGTATACCTTGGTGTTTTCCTTCTTGTTGTATAGCCTGTGTGAGTGGCCTGTTACTGTCTCCTTAGCACGGTGGGAGTGGACCTTTGGTTCCACGCAGTCGGGTGGTAGTGATTCTTATTACCATTGAGATTCTGACGGTTCTTCTTCATTCTTGGATGATCCTTGTTGCGGTTCTATGTTCTTAGTCTTTTGGAGACTTGTTCAGTTACATGAGTTATATACTTGTACCATATGTGGATATTGGCTATCATCCTTTGAAGGATGTATTGTATTGCTTTATTATGTATTATTACATGCCCTGCAACTTGTACGGTGGATGTTGATTAGGTTGTATACCTTTGGTATCAGATGTATATGTAACCTTTTATTATGAGATGTATGTTATTGGATTCAGTTGATGTATCGTTTATGTTAGTACTTTATAATTGTTATTCATAGATTATTTTACTTAAGTAATTCTACATCAAGGAACCCTCAAGAAATGTTATCTATGTTATGTTGTACTTATGTGTATGTCATGTACTTCATTGTGTTGCTTCCACATTGTTATTATTATTGTTTGTAAACATTTAAAAAAAATTATTCCGTAAACTTAGTGTCATGTTTAGGTTAGTTCTCCTGGGTTCCTTGGCGGGGTATTACAAAGGATAAATTTTATTTATTACTTTATAATCTCTAATTATATTATCTAAAAGTGTCATAGGATCATATCTTTGTCTACATAACCTTAGAAACATAATTCAAATTCTAGAGTACGATGCCAAAGCATAAAGATCAAATATCAATATTGGAATTCAATAATTTAAATTTTAGATAAGTTGATGTAGTTGTACACCATTAATCCAATCTAGGAGATAACGTCATAAGTCAAATATAGTTTAGGATGGATAAATTGATGGAATTGAGTCAAGAAGGTCTTGAACCAATGAATTTTGCATGTCAAAATGCAAGGTTCACATTTGTGGGACCAATAAGCATGCTAAAGGTGTCAAAGTATGGACTAATAGCATGCATCAAATATATTAACCTAAAAAGGTATACAAAAATTGGGGAACAAAGTAAGATTATGCACTTTTTCCCCCGCACTCCATTAGTGAAGCAAAAAACTATAAAAATAAATAATATAAATATAAATATAAGTAAGAGTTAAAATACACATTCTTTATAAGGTCAAATTTTATATTTGAGCATTATAAAATAAATTTTCCCAAGTCCTTTGGTGCTTTGAAGCCAAAATTTCATGGAGACAAGGATTCCATAGTTTAGCGAAGTCACTTCTCGATCAAGGATATGATAGGTTGAGAGTGAATCTCCTTCATCTTTGATGTTATTGGTTCCATTCATTTCCTCGAGAATCTTTTTCTCTATATTAATACAATAGTTAGTTTCACTATAAAGGTCATGAGCATTATTCCTTATTTTAATAATATTTGTGAGACAAGTCTAATATACAAGGCATTAAAACCTCTAAATGTTTTTTTCAATTTTCACTCATTTTATCATCACCAAATGGAATTATCTATCATTCCTATTTACAAAGGATAATGCTAGAAATATTTTGATTTAGAGCATGAAAAAGAATTTTGTTCTACATTACACCACTCTAGAGCATTTCATAACCGAGATATGTTGCCTTTAACTATACACATATTGGGGGTTAGAGTAGGTGAACATGTTATATGTGACACAATGAAAATCCTCAAGTTATATTGTTATAAATTATCAATTTACAACTAGTGATGTTTCTATTAGGATTCATCTATGTAGTTTTCAAGTCAAACTAATTGACCCATGTTTCATGAGGATAGGTTCATAAGAACCCATCTCTCATGATAATTATTGGAACACTTAGTATTCACTGCATTTAGGAAAAAAACATTGACCCATGTTTCATGAGTAATGGTTCACAAGAACCCATCTCTCATGATAATCAATGGACCACTTAGTACTTGTTGCATCTAGGGGACTTTACTTAGATGCAACGATTGCTAAGTGTTCCATTAATTCTCGTGAGAGATGGGTTCTTGTGAACCACTACTCATGAAACATGGGTCAATGAGTTTGACTTGAAAATTACATAATTGAATCTTGATATCAATATCATAATTTGACTTGTGGAAAATATCTCCTACTTATCAATTTACAACTAGTCAAAGTATCAACCATGAGAAGAGTTAGATTTATTTTCTCAAACACTAAGGTTGATTTGTAATAGAAAATAATGGCTATATTGGGGTGTAATTACTCTCAAATTCTAAATTTTTATCTATGGCTCCCTTTAATCATGAATAAAGTAACTCAAGCATTTGGGAATATTCTTGAATGAATTCAAAGTAAACTTGTAGGTAGGAAAAGAAAGCTCTTGAATAAAGCTAGTAAACTACACATACTTAGGGAACCCATTAAATATATCCCTATATATTTCCTTTCCTTATTCAAGATGCCTAAGTACATGGGACAAAATTTTGAATAAATTCACAAAATATTTCTTTGGTCGGGGGTGGAAGAAGAAAGAGATGGACCCTTGTTAGTTGGGATAACATTTGTGTTCCTAAAATTTAATGAGGGACTAGACATCAAAAATATCTCTAGGATTATAAAGACCTTGCTTGCTAAGGTTGGCTAGGGATTCTTAAAGAACAAGAGGGAGTGGAGTATAATAATGAAAGTTAAAGATTTGAATAACATGGAAGCAATCAACTTGTTGTCTAACATCAACATTTGAAAGGTTTTATTATTCATGATAATTGATGAACTATAACTGATTGAATGTTTGAAGATGACAAAGTTGATGATCACCGAGCTGTAGAAAGTTAATGTAAGACATTAAATCATTTAATGTACTATATTTTCATTGATGTCAACTTAATATATTATGATTAGTCACATACATAATGTCATAGACTTCAAGAAATCAAAGAGATAAAGTTTTTGTCATTGGTAATCATGTACACTGAGTGACAGCAAACCCCAACAGACAGTGTTACCTGAGAAAGTGATACCCAACCAAGCATTACTGAGCTAACTGTAGTTGTCACTGAATAGAACTGAAGTTGGTGCCTGAGCTATCTATAGTAGTCACCGAGCACAACTGAAGTGTTGACCGACTAGAGCTGAAGTTAGGATACAACAAAACAACTTAGCTGGAAGGAGCTAAATATAGAGTTAACTGATTGATTACTTTGTTTTCATTGACCAATTAAAAGCTAAAGATGAAAAAAAGAGATTTAAAGCATGTTTTATTCCAGAAAATAAGGAGAGTTTTACGGATTAAAACTAAAGCAAGCATGGCGAGATTTATGGATCAAGAAGTGATCAACAAAGAAGACAAGAAAGACAAGAAATAGTGAAATTATGTCTATATAAAGAGATAAGTAATTCATTATCAATAGAGGAATGTTGAAGAGAATTCTGGTGAAGATAGAAGTCTTCATATAGATTTGATCATACAAGCTGAAGAACAAAGCTAAGATTTTTGCGGACACTGAGCAAAAGAGAAGAAACAACAATCATCGAGTAGAAAGAAGTGGAGCAAAGGAATAGAAGAGAAACATTGATCAAAAGAGGTATTATGAGCTTACAATAGATCTGAACATTTGTAAGATTAAGTTGTATTTATGAATAGATCATATACTGTTTAATTTTAACCATTGATTCAGAAAATCTCTTAACAGAGTAGGATTTAACAATCCTTTATATATTGAGATACATCCCAAGGAGTATCAAAAGGTTTTCATGTTGACAACATAGTGAATGCTAGGTCAAGTGATAAAATGTTAGTGATAAATCCTCTAACAAGGTCACACTTAACAGTGTGTTTGTAACCTTTAATAGGGTTGGATCTTCACCGAGCTCACTTTAGAAGAGTGAAAATTTTGCGTTACTGGTCCCAAGTGGTTTTTCCTCTAACAGGGTTTCCATGTTAAAAATCCATGTGTCAAATGTGTACATGGTTCATTGCTTTGATGTTTTGCTTTACAAATTACTAAAACAAGATTGATTGGTAAACACTAAGTTATTTACTATATTTTGGTAAAGCTTAAGGAAAGATAGACTGCTATTCGGTAAAGCTTAAGGAAAGGAAAAATAGTATATTCAACGAGAAACATATATTTGATAAAGGAATACATCTTGTAGGATTGAAGATAACTATAGGTTTTATATTTGTGGTATAAAGTTTTGGTTGAACATTGGATTAATTTTTTATGCCACTGATTCACCCCCCCTCTCAGTTATTCTAACAATTGGTATTAGAGCTTGTGTGCTTAGAAAGGGAGTTTAAAGAATCAAGCAAAAGATCACAAGATGAGAAAAAGGGATGTGCCTAAGTTGAACAAGGAAAAATTTGCATCATAGAAAAGCAGGATAAGGCTCCACCTATCAGGTATTGGAAATGATGTCACACAATACTTGGATACTAAATTTTTTCTACCTAATGGACCTCCAACAGTTGATCAATAGAGAAAAAAGCATGAACACAATTCTATGATGATAGAACTTGCTTCCTCACTCTCCGATGATAAATTTGAAGATGTCAAAGCATGCACCACTGCAAAGCAAATGTGGGACAAATTGAAGCTAGTACATGGAGGTGATAAGAATGTGCTAAGAGCTAAGAATGAAAGCCTAAGAGGAAGGTTTTATGACCTAAGAATGAAAGAAGGAGAAAACATCACTCAGTACAACTACAGAATCAAAGAGACTATTAATGCTATCCAAGGAGTAGGAGGTGTACTTGAAGAAGAAACATTGGTAAGTAAAATTCTAAGAACCTTATTGCCTATTTATGCTATTAGATTATCTGCTATACAAGAAACGAGAGCAGTAGCAAATAATAATGTTACTCTAGATAGTTTGATTGGTAGACTTATTTCATTTGAGATGAATAACTTTGACAATAGTGTCTTACCAACTATTAAGTCTACATTCAAATCTTATTTGAAAATAAGTATATCAGGTCATAAACAAACTATGATAAATGATAGTGAAAGTGATAGTGATGATCAAGAACTTGATGAAATTGAAGCACTAATGGCTAGAAGACTGTAGAGAGGCAAAGGTAGATACAAAGGTAAATTACGATTGGTATATCTTAATTGTAAAGAGATTGGACACTTTTCTGCTAGATGTCCTAATAACATAAAAGAAGACAAAAAAGTGACAGATTATATGAAAATAAGTTTGACAGAGGTGATGATCGAGATTATCGAAGAAACCAACAATCTAATAGAAGAGACAACCGAGACTATAAGGAAAAGGAAAGAAGGCTTGTTACCTGGCTGAGAAGAAAGCTGAAAATACTGACACTAAATCTGATGAAGATATTGAGGTGGTATTTGTTGCTATGAAGGATGATTCACACAAAGAAGAAAGATATGTTGAAACTACACTCATATCTAAGGTTAGTAAGAATGATGTCTAGATTATTGATAGTGGTTGTACTCACCACATGACTGGAGATAAGGAAAATTTTGAAAATTTTGAATATTAAAATGGTGGATTAGTAAGAATGGGTAATGACTCACCTTTTCCGGTTGAAGGTAAAGGAACCATAATGTTGAACAATCTGATCAGATGTGAAAATGCATATTGGGTGAAAGGACATAACTATAATCTATTGAGTGTTTCACAACTGAATAACAGAGGTCACCGAGTTGCATTTGAGAACAAAAAGGCAAAGATCTTTAATGAATTAGGAAGGTTGATCAGAACTAGTGAATAGACAAAAGGTAACCTATTCTATCTTGATGATATTAATACCACTTTTTTAATGGCTAGAAATGAAGACATATGGTTGTGACATAAAAGGTTATGTCATGTGAATTTTGACAACATGGTTAGGATAAGAAATAAAAGGAAACTAAGAGGCTTACCGAGCATTTCAAAACCCGACCATGTCATGTGTAAGAATTGTTAAAAAGGTAAAATGACAAAGTCTAGTTTGAAGAGAAAAACCTACACATCTAATGCTATTCTAGAGCTAGTCCATACTGACATATGTGGACCAATGAGAAAAAAGAGCTACTATGGTGGTAGATACTTCATTCTCTTTGATAATGATTATTCTAGAATGATGACTATTATGTTATTAAAAGAGAAATCAAAAGCATTCAAGATGTTTAAATGGTATAAAGCTATAGTGGAAAAACAAAATGGAAAGGAACTAAAATGTCTAAGGTTAGATAGAGGAGGATAATTTATTTCTGATGAATTCACTAACTTTTGTAATGAGCATGGAATTAAAAGGCAGGTTTCTGCACCGAGAACACCACAACAAAATGGGATTGCTAAAAGAAGGAACAGATCCATTGTTGATTATGCCAGAACACTAATGATTGAGAAAGGCATCACACAAAAATTCTTGAGAGAAGCTATTAGTAATGTTGTCTACACATTTAACAAAGTTCAATAGAAGAAAGACACCAATAAGACACCTTATGAGCTATGGTATGGATACACACCTAATGTAAGTTACTTCAAAATTTTTGGAAGTCAATGTTATATTTTAAAAGATGATAGAAATGGAAATCTTGACTCCAAAGGTGAAGAAGGAATATTTCTAGGTTATTCTACCAAAAGCAAGGCTTATAAATGTCTTAACAAATCCTCTAACAAAATATTGAAAGTGCGAATGTCAAAGTGGGTGAATTTTCTGAGAAAAATGACGAGGAAAGAAGAAAGGAACTGAAAGACTACAACATGTTTGTCTACAGGGAAGAACCTAACACTCTAACCAAGCAACAGTGTATCGTTCTTGGGCGATAGAAGAATGCACTCGAGCATCAGGCTGCAAACACTGAAAATTAGGAAATTGCTCACAATGATGTAGTGAGCGATGAAGATCATAATGAAGGTCAAGATGATGATCAAAATGATGAAAAAAGACTTGAACTGGTACTTTCCAAGTATGTCAGAAGACACCATCCATAGAACCAGATTATAGGAGACAAAAAGGTTGGAATGAGAACAAGAAGTAAGTCTCTGAACACTAGATGTTTAATTTGTGATTTTAAGCCTAAATATGTCATTACTGCACTCGAGAATCAAGAATGGGTCAGTGCTATGAATGAAGAGATAGAGAAGATTAAGAAGAATAGAACATGGACATTAGTACCTAGACCAGATGATAAGAATGTCATTGGTACCAAATGGATATTCAGAAACAAGCTGAATGAGAATGGAGAAGTCACAAGGAACAAAGCAAGATTAGTATGCAAAGGGTACGCACAAGAAGGTATTGACTATGGAGAAACCTTTGCACCAGTTGCTAGACTAGAAGGAGTAAGAATTCTACTTGCTTATGCTTCTTAAAAAAGATTCAAGGTATACCAAATGGATGTTAAATCTGCATTCCTAAATGGAATACTAGAAGAAGAGTTATACATTGAACAACCAGAAGGGTTTGTTGATCCTAACAAGAGGAACATGGTTTTTAGACTACATAAAACCTTTTATGGATTGAAGCAAGAACCAAGAACATGGTATGAAAGACTTCACTCCTATCTCATAAGTATTGGATTTGTAAGAACAAGTGATAATAGTAATCTATATTTAAAAGAAGATATTGGTGATAACATTCTGATTGCTGAAATATTTGTTGATGATGTCATATTTGGAGGTAATGATATGTTATGAAAATCATTTTTTGATGAAATGAGAAAAGAGTTTGAGGTGTCAATGTTTGGGGAGATCAAATTCTTTCTTGGTCTACAAATTCTTCAATAGGTTGCAGGAATCTACATCACACAATCTAAATACATCAAGGAAGTTATGAAGATATTCAATATGGAGGAATCTAAGCCAGTTGGAACACCTATGGAAACCAGATGCAAGATGACAAAGGAAGACAAGTCAACCGAGGTAAATCAGACCCTATATAGATCTATGATTGGAAAACTCATGTATGTTGTACATACTAGACCAGATATAGCACATGTAGTTGGAATAGTTGCAAGATTCTGTACTAATCCCAAGGAATCACACATGACTATTGTCAAAAGAATTCTGAGATATCTAAAGAATACCGAAGACTATGGTCTATGGTATAAAATAGAAGGAAACTTTAAGCTTCAAGTCTATACAGATGCTGATTGGACTAGAAACCTAGATGATAGAAAGAGAACAACATGAGGAGCATTCTTTACGGGTAACAGACTTGTCACATGGATAAGTAAGAAGCAAGGATGAATATCATTATCTACTGCAGAAGCAGAATATGTGGTTGTTGCTGCAAATTTCTCTAACAATGCATGGATCAAACAATTACTAGAAGGTATGAATATGAAAATTCTTAAACCAGTGATTATTTATTGTGATAATACTAGTGCTATCAATATTTCAAAGAACCCTGTCATGCATGCTAAGACAAAGCATATTTCTATCAAGTATCATTACTTAAGAGAACAAGTATAAGAGAAAGAGGTGATACTAGAATATGTTCAATCCAAGGAACAATTAGCAAACATATTCACAAAGTCATTGCCAAAAGATACATTTGAGCACTTGAGGAAGGGACTAGGGGTTTGACCCTTGTCTGCTGGTCACTAAGCTGACTAGGAGGCTGCATCAACCTACACATTATCAGAAGATCAATCATGTTGATGCAAGCTGGAAATGGACTGCAATGATATATCGGTACACAAAAAGGTACTTATTTGCACCGAACACCAGAGTTACTGTATTACTGATGGAGAGGAAATTCAAGGAATATATAATGGCAAAGAGGTATAGTTTGGCATTGCTGTCAAAGGGAGAGCTGTACTTAATGAATATGGATAGAAGTATTCAATGAAATATATTATTGTCAAAGGGAAAAGAGATATGAAATATTTATCATAATCATCCAAAGGGAGAGAAAAGAACTATCCATCAAGGAGAGGAACAGTCAAAATGAGAGAAAACATTAGATAAAGATTCATAGAAACATCCATCTAAGGGAGAGAATTGGAAAAGTTAACATTGCATATCTATCCAGAAAAGGGAGAAGAGAATCTACAACAAAGGGAGAGACAAAATCAGAAGTTGCTACATCTATCTAGTGAAGGGAATAAAGAATGAAGAGAGTACTTTGCAAGAATCAAATCTAAGCGAGAAGAGCTTACCGAGAGTCAAACATTTGTATTGGTTATAGAAAAATAAGTTTGGTAAAGATTGATGAAATACAACTGATATTTCATATTGTATTAGTAAGTATGTAGTATGTTGCCATCAATGCCAAAGGGAGAGATTGATGAACTATAACTGATTGAATGTTTGAAGATGGCAAAGTTGATGATCACCGCGCTGCAGAAAGTTAATGCAAGACATTAAATCAGTTAATATACTGTATTGTCATTGATGTCAACTTAATATGTTATGATTTTTCATATAAATATTGTCATAGAATTTAGGAAATCAAAGAGATAAATTTTTTATCGTCGATAAACATGTACATAGAGTGACAGTAAAATCCAATGGATAGTGTTACCAAAGCAAGTGATACCCGAGAAAGCATTACCGAGCTAACTGCAGTTGTCACCGAACATAACTGAAGTTGGTGCCCGAGCTATCTGTAGTAGTCACTGAGCACAACTGAAGTGTTGACCAACATGAACTGAAGTTAGGATATGAAAAAACAACTTAGCTACCAGGAGCTAAATATAGAGTTAACTGATTGATTACTTTGTTTTCATTGACCAGTTAAAAGCTAACTATAAGAAGGATATTTAAAGCATGTTTTATTCTAGAAAACAAGGAGAGTTTTACGAATTAAAACTAAAGCAAGCATGGTGAGCTTTACAGATCAAGAAGTGATCAATGAAGAAAACAAGAAGGACAAGAAATAGTGAAATCATGTCTATATAAAGAGATAAGTAATTTATTATCAATAGAGGAATGTTGAAGAGAATTATGGTGAAGATAGAAGTCTTCATATAGATCTGATCATACAAGCTGAAGAACAAAGCTAATATTTCTACGGACACTGAGCAACAGAGAAGCAACAACATTCACCAAGAAGAAAGAAGTGGAGCAAAGGAACATAAGAGAAACATTGATCAGAATAGGTATTATGAGCTTATAATAGATCTGAACATCTGCAAGATTAAGTTGTATTTATGAACAGATCATATATTGTTTTAGTTTAACCATTGATTCATAAAATATCTTAACAGAGTAGGATTTAACCATCCTTTATATATTGAGATACATCCCAAGGAGTATCAAAAGGTTTTCATGTTAACAACCAAGTGAATGATAGGTCAAGTGATAAATCCTCTAACAAGGTCGCACTTAACAATGTGTTTGTAACCTTTAACAGGGTTGGCTCTTTACCGAGCTCACTTCAGAAGAGTAAAAATTTTGGGTTACCGATCCCAAGTGGTTTTTCCCCTAACAGGGTTACCATGTTAAAAATTCATGTGTCAAATGTGTATATGGTTCATTTATTTGATGTTTTGATTTACACATTACTAAAATAGGATTGATCGGTAAACACTAAGTTATTTACTGTATCTTGGTAAAGGTTAAGAAAAGATAGACTGTTATTCGGTAAAGCTTAAGAAAAGGAAAAATAGTATATTCACTGAGCAACATATATTTGATAACGACATACATCTTGTAGGATTGAAGATAACTAGAGGTTTTATATTTTTGGTATAAAGTTTTTGTTGAATATTGGATTAATTTTTGATGCCACTGATTCACCCCCCCTCTCAGTTATTCTAACAAATAATATGCTTAAAACATTGAGAGGATAATACAAAAATGGATATAGATGAAGATTAGTAATCGTAAGAACATAAGTCTCTAGGAGTATAGTTGTTAGATCATCATCCCATATCCTCCCATTAGACATTTGGTAGTGTAAGATCTAAATTGAAGATTTAATGAAAGTGGATCATTTAACATAAAATAAATTAAATTTGAATGTGTTATGGGGGTAAATAAGATGCTATCCTTCTATCCTTAGATATGCAAATGAAAGATCCAAATTAATTAACCCAAAAGGAAGGATCAATGCATAAATGAATCAACCATTTGCAAACAAGAATAAAGAAGGAAGATCCATTTATTTATTTGAATTCGAAATAGATTTAGATAGATTGATAACCTTAATTGAATTAAATAGGAGAAATGTAATAACCTCAGAATATTTTAGATCTAAATAATGTTGTTTTCTGAAGCCTATGTTGAGTTTCTGGAAAATTTGAGACCAGATCTGGAATAGAAATGCAGAGACAAACAAAACCCAAACATCTTTTTCTATTCTGACATAGTTCTGATTTGTACCATCAAGTCAATGTCACTATTGACCATAATTTCTGATTGCACCCTAGGGAAGAATTGACCTAAAAAGTCTCAGGTTGAAAATCTATTTTCAGATCTTGAAAGTTTGCCGAAAAGGGTATTCGAATATGTCCTGATCTGCTATTCTGAACCTGTAGTTGTAAGAAAAATGGTTTATTTGTTGGGGGGAGGGGTTTTCCTTGGTCAAACCCTAGTTTTGGAATTAACCTCAAATATGTAATTGAAATTTTAGGAATAAACAAAGTAAATGAAGCAATTCACCTTGCTCATGTAAAAGGTCCTTGTGGAGGATTACAATCCTTGAACCCACAAGTATGGATGCACCAAATGAATGTAGAATGTAGAATTTAGAATGTAGGATGTATTAAATCAATTTCTTGTAGATCTTCAACACCAATCTTGAATGGGTTCTTGAATTGGAAGAGGCTTGGAGGAATGTGGATGGAGGAATCTTCAACAAGAGGGCTCCATGGAGCTTGAATCCTTCAATGGCCACCAATGGATCTCCTTGATGAAAATGAATGCTTGAGAAGTGCTTGAGAATGGATGAATTCTTCAATGGATACTTGGCTTGATTCCAATCTTTCTTTTTTACCTTTGGAATTCACTCTTCAAGTCTTGATCTCTTGCAATTATGCTTAGTTGATTATCGTTATCAAGTCTTAGAGAAAATGAGAGGAGAAAGCTTCCTTTTATATGAAATTAGGGAAAAATATTCTAGAGAGGCCGACATAGGAGATTTAAATTACAATTGGAACCATGCCCCTAGAAGAGTACCTATAGTAGATATAATTTAGGATTTGTTGTTCCGAAGACTGAAACAACCGACCCGGAAGCGGGAATTAACTTTTTCCAAAGACAGACATCTGGAAACCCTGAGATTCTAAAATTTGAACCCCGAGCCTGGAAAAGGTCAATTATGACCTAGGTCAAGGTCAAGGTTGACCTTGACCCTGAGTTAAAAGTCCCAGTTTAGGGTGCCAGAAATAGGTTGGAAAAAGTGGAAATGGGGCAGAACAGGGGGATAAAGCCAAATCAAAGTTAGGAACCCATTCAAGGTGCTTGACATGACCCCAAACCACTTACTCGAAAGGCTAAACCAGTCTACCATGGAAGTGCTTCCATTTTCTAACTATACAGGTAGTCTATGCAATGTTTATAACAATTTCTTTGGCACTATTATGAAGGATTAATTCTATATACATGAGTTAATGAAATATCATTCAAGATTGTTATCCTAATTAGAACCATTTGAAAAGTATTGTGAGAGATTTGAAAAGGATATTTTTAGAGCATATAATCCTTCTTTTCCCTATTGAAGATGAAATTAATTAGACCTAGGTTAAGTGTGTCGTCCTAAATTGTAAGCACTTAATTAGTGTATAATTTCTTAATTTATTTAGCACCCATCTTAGTGTATTTTCATAGTAGGACTTGATATGGCACTTAATAAACACCTAGATTCAAATATGGGTCCTCTATCATTTCAAATCTTGCTAACAATCAAGGTAATACCTTTTTTATAAGTGTGCTCCTCTTTCTTTCCTCCAATCAAATAATTTATTTCATCACCTAGGCCCTATGTTACCATTTGTCGCCTTCAAATTATGCCCCAATCTCAGAACCAATTATACTTTATAATTTGGCATCCCCTTATTGTCTAGGACTTGTAATCTTGATCTGAGCCTTGATTGGCTAGAATATAATGCCTAGGGAGTTGTGTTCCTGGGAACACAATTCCTAGGGTGTCATGTTCTCAGGAATATTACACCTAGGACACTGTGTTCCTTAGAACATAATGCCTAGGGTGTTTTTTTCCCCGAAGATCAGGTTCAAATTGGATCTGGGGTCACATCTCGGTAGTTCATCTACATTCAACATGCTTGTGTTTTAATCCCTAAGATGTTGGGAGAGGTATATAAATACCCCACCTCTCCTCATTTTGGCATCCATCCATTATTAAGCAAATCATGATTATCAAGCATTCGTTATCGTCAAGTACAAGCAATCAAGGCAAGCATTAGCATGCAAGATCTAAACTTCTTCTCAAGTAGTCAAGGTGTTCTTATCTATGGAACGAGATTATGTAGACCCCCTAAAATGGACAGATTTGTGACCTTGCATTTAATTACTAATTTTCCTCTATTAAATAATGGTTTCTTTAATCATTAGTTAAATCATCTATTTCTTATAAATCTGGTCCTCTAATCATTTAATCATTTCTTTAAAATTAATTAAATAATCAATTTTATTTAATTAATTAATCTTTATTAGTTAATTAAGTTCAATTTCCTAAAAGTTTAAATTTAATTATTAAAACTTATAAATTAATGGTTTCTTTAATAATTAGTTAATCATTTATTTCTTCAAAATCTAATCCTCTAATCATTTAATCATTTCTTCAAAATTAATTAAATAATTAATTTTATTTAATTAATAAACCTTAATTAATTAATATGTATTAGTTAATTAAGTTCAATTTCCTAAAATTTTAGATTTAATTATTTAAACTTATTAATTAATGGTTTCTTTAATCAATAATCCTTCCGATCGATATATAAACAAGACGTGGGCCAAAGCCCTTAATGTCTTATATCTATCCAAACTTGGGTGAGGTGTGTTGAAGATAGTCTAGATCACCTAAAGTATCCCTAAGTAGCCAACATGGTCATCTAGGCTCTTAGTGAGTCACATGCATACAAAATGATTGGATAGACACTAGAGACCTTACTACAACCCAGTTAATTAGAGATCCACCTGGTTCACCTCTGAATCAAGTGTCTTATTATAGTACAAGGGGTTGCAAAATTTCCACCCAAGATTCCCAACATATGTGTTCTAGGGTATTGTGTTGATGAAAGAGATCTTCATTAGCACGACAACAATACCCGGGAAAGGCAAAAACACGGGCACCTACGGCGTGTCCATCTTCATGTCCTAGTAGCATGACAATTATTGTGTGCTAACAAACATCAAAATCATTGGGCTTATAACATTACATCTTAAAGCCAATTGACCATAGATTAATCTAATTGTTTATGTTTTGACCGTGTGAAAGGTTGTTTTTCTTTTTGACTAATATTGAATCTACAAACATTGTTTCTACTGTGTTTTCTTGTGTGATCATTTTAAACGCAAAACCAACATCTTAAAAAATAAAATGAGTCAAACATGTTGAGTGTCTAGGGTGTCAACAGAAGTTTGCTCCAGAAAACGTATTACCTCACTGTCCCATAATTGTCTTAGCAGAAAACTTCAAAACTATAATCAAATTTTCAAGACTGTCATATGTTGCCACAATCGACAAGAGTTTTCCGCAATTGATCAAAAGACTTATGCACTTATTTTGTCAAAACAGTATGGGTTCCTCTGTCAGAACACTACATTTTACTAGTCTAGAACCTTGGAAAAGTCTCCTATGTCATGTGAAAGGTCAGTGTGTACATTTTGAGAATAATAAAGAATCAATGAAATCTCAAACATCTAGGATTACTTCTCTCTTTTAGTTTAGTTGTTGTTTAGCATTGATAATTCAACAGTTCAGATTGGATCATCTTGATCTCATTATCTCAGTTTCATCACCCTTTTATAATGACTCTATGTCATCTAAGATGAGAGTCAAATCATATCTTATCATCATCAATCTCTGAGATCAATAGAATTCAAAGTTTTTTCTTAGAATTACCCTTGTTAAACATGAGCTCAAATTCTCTTTGAGAGGTTGTCCCTTTTGTTTGTTTTACGTCACTCATTTTAGTTAAATCCTGGAAAACACCATATCATTTACACCTAATGGAGGACCTTATACTAGGTCAAAGGATAGATACCAACAAGATGAATCATACGCTAACCTGTTCCCCCCATGGGAAGATGAACCAAAGATTAATCCATTCAAACACACTGATCCCTCGCTATACGCTGAAAATGTGCCTACACTTCCACGTGGTTCTCAAAAGGTAACTATTTTTCATGATATCACAGATGAAGAGCTGGAAGACACAGAACAAGATGCTTATTCTGCACAAGTGGTAGGCATTGTGGTAGAAATAAATCCTGAGAAATTCCTAGCAATGTTAATCAACAAAGGAGTCAAAATTCTTGCTGAAATCAATGTATCCACAATATGGCCTGAAAACCCGCTGACAGGATGAAATACAACTAAAAGCTCTCAAATTAATCCTATGGTGTCTCAAACCTTTTCTATGCCATTATCAAAATCTACAAAATTAGCATAGATCTACACAAACTATCTCGTCTACTCAAGCTAGTTCATCTTCCACTCAAAACATGATGGGTTCCCAAATGAGTGTATCCATGGTTTCTAGTTCATCTCATGCATCTACCTTATTACCTCTCACATCAAGTGCTCAAGTTATTTCATCATCACCTCAGACAATATATAACCCATTTGTCACCACCCAAACATCGTAATCTATCCCTACTGGCCTTAGATCTAATTCTTTACAACAACTCAGATCAATCTCTATAGGTCCAACATTCAGTCAACATCCCCCAAGGGATATATCTTTATTCCAATAGAGGTCTCAACAAGAACAGTCACAACAACCTTGGACCCATCATTTACCCTATTATCAACAAAATAATACATTTGGGAATAAATACCGAATCCCAAGAAGAGCGTACATCCCAACGCAAGGGATGCAAAGGAAAAGTCTTATACCAATTACGAGACAAAGATCTAATGCTGGAAATGTTCCTCAATCCCAAATGGACACTCTAATACAACAAGTACAAAACCTATAAGCTCAAATGATGGATATTCAAAATTAGGAACATACAAAGTCCTATACTGCTAAGGACTTGTACCCATACCCCTTTGATCATTCTTTACACATGTCTCTGTTTCCAGCACATTTTGCAGTACCTAAATTTGCGTATAGAGGCAACACCAATCCTGTGGAACACATTAGGGAATTCTTTGTTAGTTGCATTGAAGTCACACATGATGAAACATACTTAATGCGACTATTTACATAGAGTTTATTTGGACCCGCAATGGAATGGTTCTCTCACTTACCATGTGGTATTAACTCTTGGGGTGAATTGGCTAAAATATTTATTGCTCACTTCCATCACAACATAGAACACAAGGTCACCATCAAGGACCTTTGTGATGTCAAGCAAAAGAAGGTGAATCTTTGTTAAATTTTCACAAAGATGGAGAAACAAAGCCAACATAATCACATATGATGTTTTTGAGCAAGATCTAATAGTCACGTTCATCGATAATCTGATCCCAGACATGTCTTTTACTACAGAAATCCAACTCGCTCCCAAATTCAAATAATTGATAGGAGGCATTTGATGTGAGAAAAATTTGGTCAACAGAGGAATTATCGCGAATCCTACTCAAACAAACACCACTAAAAATTCAAGTGATAAAGCTAAGTGGTGGAACAAAAATAAAAATATCACCAATGATGGTGTCATTGATGTCAAGATGGTGAATTATGCTCAGCCAAATATTTCATTACAAGGGGAACCCATGCAAAATCAAACACCTGCAATGCAAACCCCACAGGAAAATACTCAAGTTCAAATGCCAACTGTTCAAGTGGCAGCAGTATCCCAAAATCAACCCCACATGCAAAGCCAAAAATGATTTCCTTTTCCAAAATGTGATTACACCCCACTAGGAGAATCAATCGAATTAGCACTGGAAAAGTTGATCCAAGCCAATACAATCACTTTAACAGAAATTAGGGAATTCGAACATGGTTTTGTAAAACCTAAGTGGTGGATTGATAATGATTTTTGTGAGTATCATCAATTCAAGGGTCATAACACATCAAATTTCTATCGATTAAAAAATGTTATAGAAGACTTAATTGAACAAGGGATAATCGATGTTAACAATACTCAATCCAATGGTACCGGGGATCATACCATCTTCAATGATCCTTTTCATAACCATAATAAAGGGAAAGCTTCCATGTATTGTAGTCAGTCCAAGGGAGATAATTATACCTATTCTACCTCTAATAATACAATAAATTGCATAAATCCTACAGAAAGCCAAGTTGCTACCATCACTATCAGAGATAATAATTCCACATGTGTTGTTACAACTTGTCATTCCAAAGTTGTTCTACAAGGAATACCATCTACTTCTGCTACACCAACAAATCCCACACCAATTTTTTATCCATAACCCAGTTTGGTGGATCAACTCAAGTGCACACCCACCCAAATCTCTATTTTTGAACTATTGCACATATCCCCAGAGCATAATCAAGCTTTGGACCAGGCTCTTCAAAATGCAGTTGTCCCACAAGACATATCACTAGAAATTTTTCAAGTCATGGTCAATTATATTGCTGCTAAAAAACATGCCACATTTACGGACCATGATGTGCCACCACACAAACCTCTGCATAATGATCCCCTACTTTTTCTTGTCCAAGTGCATAAGAATACAATCCGATGAGTCCTCATTGATGGCTGGGCTAGATTAAACATATGTACTCTAAATGTCATAAAAAACTTAGGTTACTCAGAATCCATTATTGATGTCACTAGAAGAATCAATATCAGAGCATATGACGAGGAAGAAATATGCTCTAAAGGTATCCTTATTTTACTATTGGGATTAATGGGAAGTAGTACTGAGAGGGGAGGGGTGAATCAGTACCTCTAAAACTTTTAACACTTTTCACCTTTCATCATTAGTAAACAATATTTACTCTATTACTGACCATATCTAATGTTGTTTCTTATGTATGTAGTATTAATTCATAACCTTAATTATATGCAATCATTCATAGAAACATTCATGAAAATAATAACACAAGATATGATATAACAGAAAACTCCTGTTAGGAAGTAAAAACTGCGGTGGGAATGGCACCCACAAAACTTCACTATTTGTAGAATGGAAGGGAGCCAGTAAAGGCTTACAATTGATCACTTCTGATGATCTACCCTGTTAGGAGTATTAAAGTGGAGACCTATTAAGGTCTACTCTGTTAAGAGATTTTAACAACACTAACAAAGTGTGCACTCAGTTAAGATATTTACAATAGGACTGTTAAGTCCACCTTCCTTGAAAGGATTTCTTACGTGTACTACACTTGTTAGAATGAGTACAATATGTTTAACCTGACTATATGCAATCTATAATTTCTGATCATAGATTTATTAAAGCTCTCAAAATATGAATATCACCTATAGTGATTTATTGATACCTTTTCCTGCTCGTCGGTAGCCTGTGTTCTTGTTCTTGAAACTGAATTGATCCTTTTCTGTCCTTCTGCATGAAGTCACTTGTCTGATCCTTAGATGCTCTTAGTGGCTACAATAATCATTGAACAACATGTTCACAATATATTGAGCATCTATTTATACAAGTATTTGACCTATTCTAGAATCACGCATTACAATGTTAACTCTTGATCCAAGGTATACAACTTGACCTTGATCCTTTAGTGGTGCAGGAGCACACTTAGGCTAACCTCCATAGTTGTGATGTTTTGGCTTGTACTTGACATTGGCCAAGTAAAGATAGTTTGTTTACTTTGGACCTTAGAAGGTCATTGCATTATGCACTAGGTGAGTTAGTCATTAGGACTAAGGTCACCAAAATAGTCACTGTTAGTAGCTTTTTAATTTTCTTAGGCTTAGAAGCTTAGTGATGGATTTGAGCTTTGAATGTGTCATAAACACATAAATGTTGTCATAGATATTCTTGGAGGCCATTAATGAAGTTGGTTTCTCAAAATATAGAGGATAGAGGCCCTAAAACTTAGGAGGTTGGCATTATGGAAAAGATGCCAAAAGTTGTTACAATGTTGTCATGACAACATTTGCAATAATTGAAAATGTTGCATGTAACATTTGGTTACTTTGGACCCCCCTAAAAGATAGGAGTGGGATATCAACCGAAAGTCCCTAAAAACATGGCAGATGACATCTAATGTATGTAGAGGCTCAAATCTCATCAGGAGTGATGATTGTAAGAAATATTGCTTTGGTGAATATAGCTCTGCAACTCAGATTTGTCAAGAACCCGTTCATTTTAGTGTGACAATACCATTAAATGGATTGAATGCTTTAATTTAATGATTTTTTTGTGTTCATAGGACTATTCTAAGCATCTTTCATTTAGTGAGAAATTTTATTTGAGGTTGTTTAGAGTCTTGTATAAATTGTTTTTTGATTTAGTAGTCTTACTGGTCCTGTCCTGACCAGCCCGTCAGTTCATGGCTCCCCCATGAAAAATAACCATGGGATCTTCCTAAGGGTGGTTGGATATGATAGGGGAGTCATTAGTCTATATATATAGGATTAAGAGTTGTGAGCATATGGATAACTATTTTTACTACTAAGCCCTAGGCGAGCTGACAGTGCCCGGTTAAAGGTTTAAAATAGAAAAATTGAAGATTTATTGTAGGGTGGAGAAGTACTGTACAGGAAAAGAATAGTTCCAAGAAGGGTATAGTCATATCCTAACATGTTATGAGGATTGAATTCATACCAATCCATTAGACTAAATTTTGGGTGAGATTCAAACTGTGATACAGTGAAGTCCTATAAATTAGGCCTATTAGCCATATTGGTCCTAGATAATAGGAACCCTGTGTACGGAGGACCTAGGGGTCTAAAAATTTCAAAATATGTTATGAAATGATAAAGTGTATCTGAATGTGGGATTATTTTTTCAATTCGTTTGGAAATTTTGGACAGGAAATGGGAAAAGGTCTTTGAAAAAGGCTACAAGGAATTAGGCCTCTCAAAGACTAAAACTTGAACTCGATTGAAAAGAGTTAGAAGATCCTTCAAAATGGATTCAAATGGGATCAAATGGAATTTTTTCATGATGATGGACACCCCTGCAATGAATTTCATGTATGGAGAGAAGTTGGCCCTTAGATCCTTCTAAATGTAGGAGAAGAAGTGAAGTACCCAAAGGGTGTTAGGTTTTCAAGGGTGAAGCACAAAGAGTGAGACTCTTAGAAAAGAGTTGGATTAGGACTTAGTTAATCATCTAAGCCTAATAAGGACCTAGAGGAGATTAGGGTCATTGAAGAAGACAAATAAGGTCTTCTTAGAAAATTGTGCAAGCAAACCTTGGAACACTCTCATCATATTGGTATCAGAGCTTGAATTGATCAGGCTTGTGGTGGATGTTTCAACATACTAAATTAGTTGGAGAGAATACACCAGTGGGATCAGTAGAAGATAAAACAATGGTGACTAACGTTTAGTTAGCCAAAAAATTAGAAGAACAAGATGAAGATAACAAGTTGCTAAGAGATTGTCTCAAATGGAGCAACTCTTGGGTGAAGTCCAAGACAAAGCTGATAAGGTGAAGGATAAGATAGATCATAAAGAAGAAGAATAAGTAAGGGAGAAGGGAGTGAAATTAGAAGAGGAAGCTCCAACCCCGGACCCTGTTATTGTTGAAGAACCCTTCTTAAAGTTATTGAAGGCTTTAAGTGGCAAAGCTTTGGAAGGTGTACCACTATTTGGTGGACAAATGGATGTAGATTCAGTTGTGGATTGGATTGACAGGATAGAAAACTATTTCAAATGCGATGGTGTAACATAGGCCCAAAAAGTGAATGTGGCCAAATCTAGGTTGAGAGGCTTAGCCCTCACATGGTGGAAGTTTACTCAAGCTAAAAGGGAGAAAGACGGAAGGAGTCCTATAGTCACATGGAAGGGCATGGTGACCAAGACAAAGCAGACCTACTTGCCTGATGATTATGAGGTTCAGTTGCATAGGAGAAGACACAATCTCAAAAAAAAAAAGATTTGGATGTCCAAACATACACTAAAGAGTTCCAAAAGTTGTGCTTAAGGTCACAAGTGGTGGAGGATGAAAGTATCAAGCTAGCTAGATATTTGAATGGACTCAAGTGGTCTATTCAAGAAGACATGAGTCTTGTGAACTTCAAAACCATTCACCAATGTTATCAAATGGCCTTGAAAATAGAGGAGAAAGGCAAAAGAAAACAATAGAAGACCTCCAAAGGAAGAGGTAGAGGAAGGGATAGTAGAGGACAAAGAGGTGGCTATGGTGGAAGGAGTTCAAAATCAAGGACACAAGGAGAAGTCAAATACACTGAGCAACAAGAGGGAATTTATAGTAGAGGTGGTAGAGGAAGGAACCCAAATTTTAGAGGAAGAAGTGGTGGACAAGGAAGAGGCAATTACTTTTCCAATATGAAATGTTATCATTGCAACCAAATGGGACACCCTGCCTATAGGTGTCCAGAGAAGGGTAGTACTTCTCAAGGAGGTAACAAAAGGACTAATCTAGTTCATGAAGAGACAAATGTAGTAGAGACACACTCTGAGGTACCATTAAATTCAGAAGAAGGTGAGAACCTCATGATGAGGAGAACATTGATCAAGAAGCCGGTTAAAGAAGAGCCAAGCCAAAGAAGGTCCCTATTTAGAATAAAATGTAAGGTAATGGGAAAAGTATGTAGAGTCATCATTGACTCAGGGTCTACTGACAACATTGTGTTAGAGGAGGCAGTCAACAAGTTAACCATGACAAGGATACCCCACACCCATCCTTACAAGGTCACATGGCTCAATAAGGGGAAACATGTCTTACTCAATGAGAAAGCTTGGGTGGAGTTCTCTATAGGGAGATATAAGGACAAGGTTCTATGTGATGTTCTACCTATGGACACATGTCACTTGCTCCTAGGTAGGCCATGTCAATTTGACCGCCAAGCTATCCATGACGGGGTGAAGAAATCCTATACATTCAAGAAAGTCAAAGTGACTTTCAAAATCCAATCACTGTTAGAGGATGTAGAAGTGAAGACAAAAGATCCTAATGTGCTCATGGTTGGTGAAAAAAAGTTCTTAGAAGCCATGGAAGAAGGAGAAGGATTTGGCTATCCATTGGTGCTAAGGCCAAGAGAAAAGAATGAAGAAAAAGGAGACAAGAAGCCAGAGATACCTAAGGAGATACAAAGCATGTTGCAGACTTATGAAGGTATAGTAAGTGATGGACAACCATCAACATTACCCCCTAAAAGAGCCATAATTCATAGGATAGACCTTATACTAGGAGATACC
This sequence comes from Thuja plicata, assembly GCA_018584345.1. Classification (NCBI taxonomy): domain Eukaryota; kingdom Viridiplantae; phylum Streptophyta; class Pinopsida; order Cupressales; family Cupressaceae; genus Thuja; species Thuja plicata. The sequence goes on from MU213459.1 coordinate 367,653, forward strand.
CTACCCAATAAAGCAGCTTACAAGATGACCCCTCAAAAAAATGAGGAGATTTCTAGACAAATAGAAGAACTCCTAAACCAAGGTCTTATCAAGAAGAGAATTAGCCCTTGTGCCATACCCACTATCCTAGAACCTAAGAAAGGAGGAACTTGGAGGCTTTGTACTGATTCAAGAGCCATAAATAGGATAACCATTAGGTTTAGGTTCCCCATTCCTAGGATTGAAGACCTAATGGATTGTCTAGGTGAAGCTAAGTACTATAGCAAGATAGACTTGAAGAGTGGCTATCACCAAATAAGGATACATGAGGGAGATGAGTGGAAGACAACCTTCAAAACCAATGAAGGTTTGTATGAATGGATTGTCATGCCATTTGGACTATCTAATACCCCCTCCACATTCATGAGGCTTATAAATGAAGTCCTCAAACACTACATTGGCAAATTTGTAGTAGTATATCTTGATGATATAATGATTTATAGTAGGACAAGAGAGGAGCATCTTCAATAGCTTGAGACTGTCTTCAAGAAGCTGCATGAAGAGAAGTTGATGATCAACTTGGAGAAGTGCAAGTTCATCAAAATAGAGCTGGTATATCTTGGGTTTGTTCTATCTCATGTCAATCTAAAAATGGACAAGAGTAAAGTGGAAGCCATCATGAATTGGCCTAATCCAAGGACAAAAATAGAGGTAAGAAGTTTTCATGGCCTTGCTCAGTATTATAGGAAGTTTATAAGGCAATTTAGTGCTATTTGTACTCCTATGTTGGACACAATTAAAGGAGGGATGAAGACTAAGTTTGTATGGAACGAGAAAGCCACCAAGAGTTTTGAGTTGATAAAGGAAAATATTGCTACCCAACCTATTTTAGTCTTGCCAAGATTTGAGAAGCTTTTCACCATTGAGTGTGATGCAAGAAATGTGGCTATTGGAGGTGTCCTAAGCCAAGAGGGCAGACCAGTGACATTTCATTCAGAGAAGTTGAGTGAAGCTAAGAAGAAGTATTCTTCTTATGACCTTGAAATGTATGCACTAGTTTAGGCTTTAAGAAAGTGGAGACACTATTTTCTCCCCAAGGAGTTCATTGTCTATTTAGATAATCAAGCTTTAAGTTTCTTGAACTCTCAAGAAAAGTTGAGTCACAAGCACATGAAGTGGGTTGAATACCTGCAAGTATACACCTTTAATATCAAACACAAGAAAGGAGTACTCATCAAGGTGGAAGATGCCTTGAGTAGAAGAGCTCTTACCATTCAAGAGATCCAATTGAAGGGCATATGAATAGATCATTTCAAGGATCTATATGCTGATGATGAAGACTTTGCAGACATTTATAAGGTATGTGCTGAATACAAGAATCATTTTCATAGAAAGTATGCTGAATACACTTTGCAAAGCAATATTTTGTTTAAAGGAAATCAGTTATGTGTCCCTAGAGGGTCTATTAGGGAGAATGTGATTCAGGAAAAGCACAATGGTGCTTTGAGTGGTCACTTTGGGATCACTAAGACACAAGAACTTGTTCAAAGGTTCTATTATTGGCAGAGAATGAACCTTTATGTTAAGAGGTATGTGGAAATTTGTATTGTATGTCAAAGGGCCAAAGGTACTTCTTCAAATGCTGGCCTTTATCAACCACTACCTATTCCCACTAGGCCTTGGGAATTCTTGAGCATGGATTTTGTAGTTGGGTTACCCAAGACAAGACAAGGCATGGATAGTGTTTATGTAGTTGTGGACAAATTCAGCAAGATGGTTCACTTTGTGCCATGTAAGACAACTAATGATGCCAGCCAAATAGCCTCTCTCTTCTTCAAAGAGATAGTAAGAATCCATGGGTTACCTATGAACATTGTGTTACATAGAGACACCAAATTTATGAGTCATTTTTGGAAGACTCTTTGGCAAAGGTTAGGCACTAATTTATCCTTTGGGTTTGCATACCATCCCCAAACTAATGGTCAGACCGAAGTGGCGAATAGAAGCATTGGAAATCTATTAAGATGCTTGACCAAGGAATACGGTCAACAATGGGATCAATTGATTAGACATGCTGAGTATGCTTACAATGACACCATCAACCAATCAACAGGGAAGAGACCCTTTGAGATAGTCTTTGGTCTATATCCTAGAGGAGTCTATGAGCTAAGAGACTTAAAGGATGGAGTGAAGGCAAGTGGATATGCATATGATTTTGCTTATGGAATGCAGGAGATACATGATACAGCCAGGAAGACTTTGACAGAGAACACCTTGAAACATAAAACCAAGGTTGATGAGCATAGAAGAGAACTTCAATTCAATGTGGGAGACTTGGTAATGATACATTGTAATGTCCCCCACTTAGCCAGTTTGGATATGTGTTGTCATTAGTCTACTTCTATGTGGTCCCAGGGGGCTAACAGGGACATGGACGGGATCCTGTGGTGTTTTGGCCAAGTCAATTCTATTTTGGGCCAAACTGAGTTTGTTTGGAGGCATTTCCAATGGGACTTACTATTTTTAGTAAGTCAACCAGGCTAGTCAGATGATAATTTTAATGATGGGGTTGGATGCATTTTTCTGAGCTCTTTCCAACGAGCTATCATTCATGGCATTTCGAGATCATTTGCTATGGAATTTTAATGCCGAAAGTTATTTAATAAAGTAACTTTAATTAATTAATATTATAAGGTTACTTTATTATATTTTGCATTTATATGTGTGCCTAGGAGTGGGACACCAAATGAACCCCCCTTGGGTCTTTAAAGTGATAAA
>MU213459.1:370592-387546 GCA_018584345.1 Thuja plicata
GGAAGACAGAGTCAAGGGATTTAAGATCTATCAGCTTCACACTGTGTGCATTCAGCTTCAATTTCCAGCTACAGGCAAGATTGAAATTGTTCCATTCTCAAAGGATAATCATTGCAGATATTGAACAACATCGAGAGTGGATTTGGAGGAGAGATTTGGAGCAGATTTGAAAGTAAACACTACTGCTACAGTGCTGTGAATAGTGCATGACCAGTGTGCATGCTATAGTGCCATGAACAGTGCGCATGAATAGTTTCGTGAACAGTGCGCATGAACAGTACCGTGAACAATGCATGTGAACAGCGCATGAATAGTGTTCATTTGTGTTATTTGAAGATCATATTTCATACCCTAACAAAGAAGCTATTAAATGGGTATGTTTTACATATACTGTGTTCAATAATTTGAGTTGATAGGGTTTACCATTGGCTTTTATTTCATATCAGACCTGAACTATTTTATATCAAACTCTTATTAGCATTAATTGAGTTCTTTTGAGTTGGGTTTCCATTAGTATTGTTGCCAAAGTGGTACATGTTTATTATATGTTTGTTGCATAATCACATTAAAAGAAACTCTTGAAACACATGCTTCAAACATTAACACACTAGTCTCACATAAAAAAATAGGAATCCCAATAATAAGCCTGCAAGCAAACTGTTTGACAAAATTACAGTAAGTGGGAAAGAAAATAGAGGACAACAAGGAGGGGGCAGACTATAGTGGTATCAGAGCTTATCTTTCCTACCATCCTATTGGGTTCAGTACGAATTAAATATGACATGACAAATTGGAGTGTTCAACCATTGCCACATCACTACGACACAAGAAGAAACAGAGCATTATTGAATACTAACCTAGAGAATATCTTACCGAGAGGAACCAGTGACTCAGACGAACTGAGTGTTACAGGTGAATAGGCTATAGAGACTATGGGGGATAGGAATGTTAGGGATCCTTGTGAGGAGCGATTCCTACAATTATTGGATACATTGACTCAGGGACAATGATTAGCAGAGCAAAGAGCATAGGAACAGAGTCAGAGATTGGAGCTTATGATGCAGATGTTGTCTCGTCAAATGGGGTTGAATGCTAACATGGGTGGAGAAAATAATCAGAATGGTAATAATTAGAATGGTAACAATTAGAATGGGAATAATTAGGATGGGACATATAATGGAGGTGAACAAGTTGGGAACAATTTCAGTCATGCACCCCGACCAGCTAGGACAGTGAGTTCGAGGTTGATGATTCCCACATTTCCTCCTAGAGCCCTAGCGTAGCCCATACCAGAGCCCCAGATCACTGATATACAAGACCAGTTGAGGAGAGATTGGGAAGCTGGAGGTCCAAATTTTACTACTACAATTATCTTTAGGGAGTATATGGATGTGTGGATGAAACATATGCCACGTGGACATGACAAGAACCAGAACTATGAGCTATAGAAGAAAGTAGGGAAACTTTAGTTACCATATTATGATGGCTCGGGGAAGTCTACAGCAAGAGCTTGGGTTCAAAATCTTGACACATACTTTCAATTGAACCCTATGCCTGAGGAAGAAGCTATTAAGTACACAAAAATTCATCTAGATGGGTTAGCACACGAGTGGTGGCATCATGGTATGGTCACTATGGGTCATGCACACATTACCTCATATGTGGACTTTATGGAGAGATTGATTGAATGTTTTGATAGGAAGGATCCAGAACTCCATTTCAAGGAGTTAGCTCAGCTTAAATAGTGGGGACCATTGGAAACATACATTTCAGAGTTCCAGAAACTCGCAGTGTTAGTGACAGATGTGTCTGGATGAAGGATACTAGTTCTATTCATGGATCGGTTAGCTGATCCATTGAGAGGGTGGATCAAAGCTCTCAACCCTCCCACTTTGTAGGAAGCCATTAAGAAGGCTCATGACATGGATTTCTCTTCAGCTTCTAAGAATAAATTCCAGACAAAGAGTTTCCCTTCGAGGAAAGATAAGGACAGGAAACCTTTTCATAGAGAGGCTCAGCCACCTAAGGAGGAAAGTAAGAGGTTGGACAATGAGACACTTAATGATCTTAGGAAGAAGAAGGTTTGTTTTCATTGCAGGGAGCCTTGGGATTTGTCACATAAGTGTCCATTGAAGGCAAAAGCTAAGCAGATGGAGTACTTTTCAGTCGAAGAGTCAGTCGATAAAGATTCAGAGCAGTCATCAGAATCAGATGGAGATGATGATAATTCTTCACATGAGGAAGCACACAGTGATAGCACAATAGCTCAATTGTCCAGTATATAGGAGGCCATCACTTTCAGAGTTAGGGGAACTTTGGATGGACATAGATTTGTGGCACTCATTGATACAGGGGCAACACATAACTTCATTGATGAGAAGTTTGTTTCACGCAGAGGGCTACATACAGTGGAGCATAGGGGATTTAAGGTGATGGTTGCTGATGGCTTCAAAATTGATTATACCAAGAAAATCTCCAACTTGCAACTTCGTTTGGGAGATTATGACATGACAGGAGATTTCTTTGTGGTCAACATTGGTGATCAGGATATGGTGCCTAGGATGAACTGGATGAAGACTCTGGAGGAGTTTACATTTAACCTCCAGAAAATGGAGATGAGGGTTGAGGGAAATGGTAAGAAGATAGTGCTTAGAGGATTGTCAGATGGGAGGCTTAGAGTGGTGTCACTCAAGTAGATGCAAAGTTTATTTAGACATGATCAGGTACAGTGGGCAACAGAGTTCAAAGCAATGCCTGAGATGACAAAGCAGCATAAACAGGAGTAGCCACCTGATGTAAAGGAACTAATAACCAAACATACTAAGGTGTTTGGTGAGATACCTCAAGGGAGACCCCTGGATAGGGGAATTGAGCATGTTATTGAGTTAGAGGAAGGGGCTAAGCCAGTCATCATCACACCCTACCACCATCCAAAGAGATATAAGGATGAAATAGAAAAAACAATCAAGGAGTTGATTGACATGGGGCACATACGGCCAAGCAAGAGTCCCTTCGCTTCTTCAGTGGTATTGGTGAAGAAGAAGGATGGTACATTGAGGATGTGTGTATATTATAGAGAGATGAACAAGAAAATGATCAAGAACCGATACCCTATCCCGCGCATTGATGAGCTTATTGATGAATTGCACAGTGCATGCTACTTCTCTAAGTTTGATTTGAGATCCGGTCACCATCAGATACGGGTTAGAGAGGAGGATGTGGAGAAGACAACTTTTAGATGCCACAATGAAAATTTTGAGTTCTTAGTCATGCCCTTTGGGTTGACTAATGCCCCCACCACTTTCCAGTCCTATATGAATAGAGTGTTCAGAGATCAGTTGAGGAGGTTTGTGTTGATATTTTTCGATGATATATTGATATACAATAGTACTTGGGAGGAACATTTGAAGCATATTGATACAGTGCTCAATATTCTAGAGAGGGAGTCATTATATGCCAAGATGAGTAAATGCAAGTTTGGGATGATAGAGTTGCTCCATCTAGGGCATATCATCAGTGCAGGAGGTGTTCGGGTTGACCCAGACAAGATTAGGTCCATTATGGATTGGACACCGCTGAGGAACACTTCACAGCTCAAGGGGTTTCTCAGGCTTTGTGGGTTCTACCATAGATTTGTGAAAGGATTTTCATAGACAGCAGCACCACTTACAGACTTGAAATAGAGAGACAGTTTTGAGTGGTCAGAGAGGGCTCAGGATTATTTTGATAGGTTCAAGGAGTTGATAAGTACATGTCTTGTTTTGGCCATTCCAGATTTCACCAAACCTTTTGAGCTACAGTGTGATGCCTCGGGAGAAGGCATAGGAGCTATCCTCATGCAGGAAAAACATCCCATCGCATATGAGAGAAAGAAATTATGGGGTGCTGAGAAAACCTACAACATCTATGACAAAGAAATGCTAGAAATCATGCATGTGCTAGCTAAGTTCAGGTAGTACTTAGTGGGTAGCCGATTCACAGTAAAAATAGATCATAACAACCTAAAACATTTCCTTGGACAGAAGGATCTTAATGACAGGTAGCAAAAATGGGTAAGTAAGTTACAAGCCTATGATTTTGACATAGTCTATGTCAAAGGAAAAAAAAAAATTGTCGCGGATGCTTTATCTAGGAGGCCCCATTTGCTTGCTATTGGGATAGTCATGAATGATTGGAGAGAGATGATATTGGCAAAATATGCTAAGGATAGTTGGGCATCTGGTGTTATTGAGGGGGCTATTCAGGATAGCTGATATACTGTTGTAAATTATCTGATCATTTACAAGGAAAAGATTTATTTGGTACCTGGGTCTGCTATGAAGTAGAAGATCTTGAGAGAATTTCATGATTCACCATTGGTAGGACATCCAGGATTCTTTAAGACATATCAGCAGGTGAGAGAGTGCTTCACTTGGAAGGAACTCAAATCAGAGGTGCTACAATTTTTTAGGGAGTGCCCAGTGTGTCAGCAGAACAAACAGGAACATTCCTTTCTAGGTGGTTTACTACAGCCCCTACCCATACCAGAGAAGAAGTGGGATATCATTTCCATGGATTTTATCATAGGCCTCCCAAAGGTATAGGGTCAGGATTGTATCTTTGTTGTGGTAGACAGATTGACAAAATTTGCACATTTCTTTGCAATTTTGTCTACTTATTCAGCAGCACAGACAGCAGAGCTATTCTTTTGAGAAGTATTTAGACTACATGGGATACCATGGAGCATAGTCAGTGATAGAGACAATAGATTTATGAGCCACTTTTGGCAGGAGTTGTTCAGGTTGTGCGGAATAGAGCTCACTCCGAGTACCAGTTACCACCCCCAAACCGATGGGCAGACAGAGATAGTGAACAAATGGGTTGAGGGGTACCTTTGAAACTACATTGCAGTACAACATAGGTCTTGGGTGAAGTGGCTACATCTAGGGGAGTACTGCTATAATACTTCTTTCCATATGTCTATTCAAATGTCCCCTTTCATGGCACTGTACGGGTATGATGCTCCTAATTTCTTGGATTTGTTATTTGGGGCCAGTAGGGTGCCTAAGGCCAAGGATCTTTTGTAGGAGTGTTAGGACATTATGTGATCCTTGAAGGAAAATTTGCAAAAGGCACAAAATCAGCAGAAGCAATATGCTGATCAACACAGGGTTGAGAGGTCTTTTGAGGTGGGAGACATGGTGTACCTCATGTTACAGCCGTATAGACAGTCCTCTCTCAAGAGGAGTGGAGCAGAGAAATTGAAACCATGCTACTATGGACCATTTAGAGTAATCAGGAGAGTGGGTGAGGTAGCTTATGAGTTGGAGCTACCTGCAGACAGTAAAGTGCATAACATGTTCCATGTGTCACATCTTAAGAAGGAATTGGGGCACAATGTGGTGCCTTCAGTAGTATTGCCACCTCTCGATGATGAGGGGAAGCTTATCTTGGTTCCTGAGGCTATAATTGACACTAGGGAGAGGGTGGTTTACAGGAGGACTATCAGGGAGTACCTAGTGAAGTTGAGGAACCTACTAGTTGAGGATGCAACATGGGAGGCAGAGCAAATTATTCAGCATCCAGAGTTGAGATTGCTTGGGGACAAGCAATTTCAAGAGGGGCAGACTGTAATGTCCCCCACTTAGCTAGTTTGGATATGTGTTGTCGTTAGCCTACTTCTATATGGTCCTGGGGGGCTAACAGGGACATGGACGAGATCCTGTGGTGTTTTGGCCTAGTCAATTTTGTTTTGGGCCAAACTAAGTTCGTTTGGAGGCATTTCCAATGGGACTTACTATTTTTAGTAAGTCATCAGGCTAGTTAGATGATAATTTTGATGATGGGGTTGGATGCATTTTTCTGAGCTCTTTCCAACGAGCTATCATTCATGGCATTTCAAGATCATTTGCTATGGAATTTTAATGCCGGAAGTTATTTAATAAAGTAACTTTAATTAATTAATATTATAAGGTTACTTTATTATATTTTGCATTTATATGTGTGTCTAGGAGTGGGACACCAAATGAACCCCCCTTGGGTCTTTAAAGTGATAAATGGAAACAATATATTAAAATGCAAATATGAGATTTAATCCCACATTGCTTGTGGAGTGGGGGTTGACCCTCTAAGAGGACTTTATATACATCCATGAGTGGGCTGTGAGGGGTGTGGGAGATTGATGAATTCAAGCTTAGTTTGGTTGGTTCAATTGTTGGCTTTTGGAGACGAAATCCTCCATTGGTGACAATCCTTTCGCTCTTGGAAGATAGAGTCAAGGGATTTAAGATCTATCAACTTCAGACTGTGTGCATTCAGCTTCAATTTCCAGCTATAGGCAAGATTGAAATTGTTCCATTCTCAAAGGATAATCATTGTAGGTATTGAACAACATGGAGGGCAGATTTGGAGGAGAGATTTGGAGCAGATTTGAAAGTAAACATTGCTGCTACAGTGCCGCGAATAGTGCACATGCTACAGTGTTGTGAATAGTGCGCATGAACAGTTTTGTGAACAGTGCGCATGAACAGTACCGTGAACAATGCATGTGAACAGTGCATGAATAGTGTTCATTTGTGTTATTTGAAGATCATATTTCATACCCTAACCGAGCAGATATTAAATGGGTATGTTTTACATATACTGTGTTCAATAATTCGAGTTGATAGGGTTTACCATTGGCTGTTATTTCATATCAGACCTGAACTATTTTGTATCAAACTCTTATGAACATTAATTGAGTTCTTTTGAGTTGGGTTGCCATTAGTATTTTTGCCAAAGTGGTACATGTTTATTATATGTTTGTTGCACAATCACATTAAAATAAACTCTTGAAACACATGCTTCAAACACATAAACATCAACACACCAGTCTCACATAAAAAAATAGGAATCCCAATAATAAGCCTACAAGCAAACTGTTTGACAAAATTATAGTAAGTGGGAAAGAAAATAGAGGACAACAAGGAGGGGGGCATACTACATACATATAAACAAGTCTAGACTTCAAAAGGGATTCCCTCACAAGTTGCAGATGAGAAGGATAGGTCCCTGTCATATCTTAGCAAAGTATAGAAACAATGCTTTCAAAGTGGAGTTACCGAAAGACAGTGGACTGTCCCCTGTCTTTACCATTGCAGATATGGTTCATTACAAAGGACCAACACCAGACATGGATCAAAGCCTCAGTGAAGTAATTAGAGATGTAGAAGACCTCAAGCTACCTCCTGCTCCAGTCACGAAAGATGACAGTATACTAGATACCCGAGTCTGCAAGAAGACTAGAACCAAGGAGTGCAAAGAACACTTGATCAAGAGACATGATCAAACAGACACTGATGCAGTATGGATTAAATAAATAGAGTTTAAGAAGATGGGCTTTTATCCTACACTACTCAATCCAAGGGTGGATTGAACTTCTTATTTTGGGGAGGATGGTGTAGGAGTACACCTAGGCTAACCTCCATAGTTGTGATGTTTTGGCTTGTACTTGACATTGGCCAAGTTAAGATAGTTTGTTTAATTTGGACCTTAGAAGGTCATTTCATTGTGGACTAGGTGAGTTAGTCATTAGGACTAAGGTCACCAAAATAGTCATTGTTAATAGCTTTTTAATTTTCTTAGGCTTAGAAGCTTAGTGATGGATTTGAGCTTTGAATGTGTCCTAAACACATAAATGTTGTCATAAAGATGCTTGGAGGACATTAGTGAAGTTGGTTCCTCAAAATATAGAGGATAGAGGCCCTAAAACTTAGGAAGTTGGCATAATGGCAAAGATGCCAAAAGTTGTTACAATGTTGTCATGACAACATTTGCAATAATTGCAAATGTTGCATGCAACATTTGGTTAATTTGGATCCCCCTAGAAGATAGGAGTGGGATATCAACCAATAGTCCCTAAAAACATGGAAGATGGCATCTAATGTATATAGAGGCTTGAATCTCATCAGGAGTGATGATTGTAAGAAATATTGCTTTGGTGAATATAGCTCTGCAACTCTAATTTGTGAAGAACCCATGCATTTCAGTGTGACAGTACCATTAAATGGATTGAATGCTTTAAGTTAATGATTGTTTTGTATTCATAGGATTTTTCTAAGAATATTTCATTCAGTGAGAAAGTTTATTTGCAGTTGTTTAAATTCTTGTATAAATTGTTTTTGATTTAGTGGTCTTACTGGTCCTGTCCTGACCAGTCAGTCAGTTCATGGCTCCCCCATGAAAAATAACCATGGGATCTTCCTAAGGGTGGTTGGATATGATAGGGGAGTCATTAGTCTATATATATCTAGGATTAGGAGTTGTGAGCAGATGGATAACTATTTTTACTACTAAGCCCTAAGCGAGCTGACAATGCCCGATTAGAGGTTTAGAATAGAAAAATTGAAAATTTCTTGCAATGTGGAGAAGTAATGTATGGGACAAGTATAGTTCTAGGAAGGGTATAGTAATATCCTAATAGTTTATGAGGATTGAGTTCATACCAATCCATTAGACTAAGTTTTGGGTGAGATTCAAACTGTGATACAGTGAAGTCCTATAAATTAGGCCTATTAGCCCTATTGGTCCTAGATAATAGTAACCTTGTGTACAAAGGACCTAAGGGTCTAAAAATTTCAAAATATGTTATGAAATGATAAAGGGTATCTGAAATGTGGCTTAGTTTTTCAAGTCCTTTGGAAAGTTTGGACAAGAAATGGGAAAAGGTCTCTGAAAAGGCTACAAGGAATTAAGCCTCTCAAAGACTAAAACTTGAACTCGATTGAAAAGAGTTAGAAGATCCTTCAAAATGGATTCAAATGGGATAAAATGGAATTTTTCATGATGATGGACACCCCTGCAATGAATTTAATGTATGGAGAGAAGTTGTCACTTAGATCCTTCTAAATGTAGGAGAAGAAGTGAAGTACCCAAAGGGTGTTAGTCTTTCAAGGGTGAAGCACAAAGAGTGAAACTCTTAGAATAGAGTTGGATTAGGAATTAGTTAATAATCTAATCCTAATAAGGACCTAGAGGAGATTAGGGTCATTGAAGAAGACAAAGAAGGTCTTCTTAGCAAATTGTGCAAGCAAGCCTTGGAACACTCTCATCATTTAGTTTGCTTTTTTAAAAATAGTTAAACTGATTAAAACAATAATAATTACATTTCTTTCTCCATACATAATGGATTTAAAACAAATCAAGAAGCTAAATATAAAAATTTAGTGATTTATCTGACGTGGAAAGTTAGATCCATTTTTTGCGGGATGTAACTGACTGTTGGTTCTTGATCGTCGGGTTGAACTAAAATTCTGTCGGTGTTCCTTCATTGAATTTATTGTTGGGTTCCCTTCATCTATTGGGTTCCACTCTTTGCTATTTCATCGGGTTGCACTATTGGTTACTCGTTGGGTTCCTTTCTCCTTTTTGTCATCGGGTAACACTGAATAGTGTTTGTCGGGATGCTTTGTACTTGGCAGTATTGGGTAACCTTGGCGTCGAGTAGTGTTGTGCCTTGTCTGTCAGTGTAGCATAAATTGATGGTGTAGATTATGTTTTTCCTTGCATATACTAATGGAAAAATATAATGTCTTCAATCTCCTCCTTTGACATTAGTATCAAAAAATGATATGTGCATAATACTAAAGTGTTTAGTATGTACACCATGTATATATCCTTGTCATTATATGACTCCCCCTAACTCTATGCATTGGTATAGTATAAGTATATGTATATGTATACTTTCCGTTATACTATACATTCCTTGTTCTTTTCTCTTTCAAATGACTGACTGTATAAATCATTTCTTCCTTTCATTTCCCCTTTTACTATTGACTATACATATCATTTCCCCCTTTATTTGATATTCATGAAAAAAATGTACAACTTATAAGTTGTCAAAAAATGTGACAAAAATGTGTAATTTATAATGTGTCGAGAATATGTGAGTGGGTGTTCTTGATATCTTCAAGCATTTTCTCCCATTTTTCTTTGAGGAGTTCTAGTGCCATGTGCTCTAGCTCTATTCGTGCATGCATAACATAAATGTTGTCTAGGATAGACATTTTTGGGGTGGCAATTAGTGCTCTTGCCTCTGTCATATGTTGTTGCAGTAATGAGAGTGTCAGTAAGAGTTTAGCTTGAAGCTAATTTTCCTCATCTCTAAACTTTGTTTCTACAATCTGAATGTCTTGTCTCAGCTTTCGAGTTTTCTTGAGCTGGTCATTGTGTAATTTAATTGCCTCTTCACTATTTGTGAGACTTTGTGCACTTGTTTGAAGATCAACATCTATTTGTGCTATCTTGTCGGTATACTCCTTGGTGAGTTGATCTAGCGTGCATAATTTCTGTATCAAGGTTATAGCTTCTGAAATAATTGGGTCTACTATGCTTACCAGTTCAGAAATCTTTACCTTTTGCAATGCCACTTCTTGGCTTATCTTCTCAACTAAATTGAACTCATATTTCTGTTCAAGTCTATCCTCCATAGCCTTCTCAACATCTATGTTCTGAGATGTGATTGCATCTGCAAGAACCACTAATTGATCAAGCATTGGGGCTGTTTGATCAACATCTACATCAGGTACAATTTGTTGAAGTATTCATCATGCAACTATAAGTACCTTTTCTTCTTTTGTGGCTTTTCTCAACTTGTCTTGCATTGCTTTCCTTTCACAAAGTCTTGCATACTTTGTCAATTCAGTAGGATCCAATGTCCTAGGATCACATACTAGAATCACAATGATTTCATCTTGAGTAATTGGATTCTTATACTTGTTCTTCTTCTTCCTTGAGATTTGTGTGGATGCAGATGTATGAACTACCATTACCAGTTCATTTGTCTTCTCAGAGGCGCTCAGTGAAGGATTTGTAGATGATGCTTCTTGTGTTTTCTTCTCGGGGTGCACCTGTCGATTTGGTGAAGATGTCTCTCCATCAACCTTGGCTATTTCTATATATTTCTCTTCTGTTTCCTTCTCCTGTTCATCTATCTTTGCCTCTTCACCTTTTTCCTTCTGCTTGTCCTCTACTTCTTGTTTATCCTCTTCCTTATTCAGATCAGTAGAATTATCTTTATGATCATCGGTTGCAACTTGTTTTGCAGTTGTATCTTTTGTTGCATCAATTGTGTCCTTTGTCTCTACATCACCCTTGTCCTTGGGTATGCTTGAATCTTTTTCATTTGACTCTTCATTGGCTTCTAGCAGATTTATTGCCTTTGTCAACACTAGCATATTATCTTGAGTGCTCACTTGTGTTGCATCTTGATTTGTGTCCTGCTCATCGATTTGATCCTGTTGAGCAGTGACATCTTCATCTATTTCTAGTTGATCGACAGGGTCCAATCCTGTGATGTTAATAATTTATGTGTTCGACCATATTTCATCAGCAACATCCATGTCTTTGTTTCCTTGGGTCTCCAACGCTTGTTTCTTGATTTGATCCTTAAGAGATATAAAAATTACATCATCTTCTTTCTGAGGATCTTTATCTGAATCATACTAAGTGATGTCTTGAATGTCAAGATCATCCATGACTTTGTCTAATTCAATTGGCTCAACATTATCTACATTGTCCAAAGCAATGTGATTAGGACTTACCTTATCTTTCTCCTCCTCTACATGAGGTGTGTTGGTGAGAAGTAATTGATTCTCACAACTTGTTGACTCTACTGATAGATCTAGGAGTTGGCTCCATTTGGTCTCGGTCATGCTATCCAGCTCTATAAACTTATCTTCTAGCACTTTGTAAGCTCTAATTTTAGCTACACATTTTCTTGAGTTCTTTTTCATTATTTCTTTTATTTCTTCCATCTTTGATTCATGAGGCATAAGTGTGACAAGTACCCTCTCCCTTGCTTCTTTTTCAATGTGTGGAGCATATGACCATTGTTGTGAAATTCTATTACCCAGCTCTTGGGTATTTGGCCTATAAATTCTACTGGTACATATTTGAACTTGACCATTGACCTGATTATTGCATATTGTATTTTTCTTTGGTCCTTTGGCTCAAGTTTATCCCATTGTTTGATTTTCCTATTAGTCATTGTACCCCTAGTAGCAATTGACTCGGCAATTTCATCAAATTTTCTAGTGAAAAAAAATATTATTACTTACATTAGGCTCATCATCTTTGGAATCTTCAATGTCAGCTTTGGTCCTGACCATTCTTTTCCTCATTTTTTTAGGTGTTGCCTTCACAGTTTGTTTCTCTGTCTGCTGCTTCCTCTTATAGGTCCTCACTTGACCTTTCTTCAGAGGTGTAGTATCTTTTGTTGTTTGGCTCCTTTTTCTCTATTTCTTTGTAGGAGGTGGAGGTGTATCAGACTCAGTTGCCTCAGAATCTAAATTCTTCTCATGTTTCTCTTCATTGATGGTACCCTATTCGTCGATTTCCTCTGTTTGTTCTTTTTCCTCCTCATTAATCGATAGAATCTTTTCAAGATTCTTTACCATTTTGTTCTTCTTGTTTACAATCTTCTTGATTACTAGGCCTATTTTTATCTTGGACTTGGCCTCTTCATATGTGCCAAACCTTGGTTGTTTTCTGTCAAGTGGCTCATTTATCAATGCATCAATTGCATTGGTTGCTTGATCTATGTTAATTTCATAGTCAAGAGGTGCTAACCAGGCTTTCCTTGGTACAACCGGTTTTATATGAGTGAAATGTGTATCTACCATAAAACATATCTCATCCCTATGTTTTTCAATTAATTTCTCAGGGATCCTCACTCTTTCCATCATCTTTTCTTTGAATTCAAGGAAGTATGTAGTCATCACTGAATCAAAATTGTCACCTAGTGACTTGATAAGTTCACTAATTTGCAGTGTGATTGGCTTTGTAGTATCCTAGTTTACTTTTCCTACTGAAGGAAAGTATTCTTTAAAGTAAAAGAATATACACATGATAAGTGAACCAAACTTACATATTTTAGTCTTTGTTGACCTGATTGTTGTCATGTTCTCATCAAGTTGTTTCAACAGGATCTCACATAGATCCATCTGTATTCCCTTTGTCACTATCTTGTAAGTTGTGCTTACTGCTGTTGATGCAATGTTGTTAAGCCTGCTTGCTTGGAAAATCTTGTAACCTATTACACATGCACCAAACCTCAGTTCCTCATTGGTGATGGTGTTAACCTTAAGACCTCTGTTATCCCACATAGATTTTGTGAGCTTTTCAAATTATGGTCTAGAGGGATGCTTGTGTGCCTTAGGCTTGTTAGTTATCGGGTAACCAGTTACAACATGCAACACATCCTTAGTGATTTTCTTAAATTCATCTAACCACAACTTCTGGTCATGCATTCTGCTCAAAACTAACCTATTCCAGTCAGCTTTGAAAACCCTCAGAAAATATAGGGCATTATTTATCCATTTAACCTCTAAGTATTTGTGCTCTTCCTTCAGGTTCCCTTTTGCATCACACAGCTTCTTGTAATCTTGGTCTATCTCCAGATCACCTATTTCAGCGATCTTGTAGTGAATGTAGGACCTTACATCCTCTATCATCAAAACCCTAGGTGGAATTTTCAAAAATGCGCCAAAATCATCGGGTTGTGATGCAATATCCGGGCATATCTTATACTTTGGTTCCACATAGGTGTTGTTCTTTATTAGATTAACCACATTCTTCTTATGATTCTTAATCTTTATAGTTCTTGAGGTGGTTTCCATCATATTTCAAATTTAGGGCTTTCTTTAAAATAATAACAAAGTTCTTTGTTGCGCTTGGTACTCACTTTGATCCATGAAACTGGTGAGTGATCTGTTTAGAGTGCGCTGGATCGAGTTGAGGTCGCTCTGCTATCTGATCTCTTATCACTCTATTTTTTCTCTGCTCTTTCTCTTCAAATCACGTGTGAGAAATGAAGTGCTCCTATCGAGTATTTATAGAATTTTGCCCTAAATCTGTCATAAATGCTCAACAGCTCGTCGGGTCATGAAGACAGAGTTCATTGGGAAGACATCTCAATTAACATTGTCAGTGTTGATAGGATGCTTGGGATAGCTGATAAGATTTTTTCTTTCACCAATGGATATCTGTGTTGTGTCAAGACAATCATTGTAACTTTTCTTCCTTACCGACAGGTGTCAGGTTACATTAGCAACTTAGCCATTTTATGTGTTGACCGACAATTCTCGGTAAGTGTAAATAGTTCATTTTTATGTTCATCGATGATTTTTGATATGTTTTTACCGATGGGGTTATCTTCTCAGAATTGTAACAAGTAACATAATATGCATCTTTATTTATGTAGATTTTGACTATCTAGCAATTTGAATAATGGAACTGATGCAAAATATGACTTGGTGTAGTGCAGTTCCATACTTACTTGTTTAACTTAAGTGGGGGTGGGGTTGTCACTGGATCCATTGGATGGGGTGTCACCATTTGCATTGCTTGGTCTAGATTCATCATTGCTTTGAAGTTTTTCTCCATATTTTGTCTCTAGCCCTCCAGATATCTTCAATGGTGTTTCCATTGGGATAAAGCTTATCTCTGTCATTCGATCTCTACAGTCTTTCCTGAGATGACAAACTTTATGACAGTGTAAGCATGCCATTCTGGGGTTTTTCAAGCCTTTAGACTTTTTGGTCCATGCTCTCATGTAATTTTTAGCAATGTGACCATATCTACCACATGTTGTACAATTTATCCATGTACTGTAGTCCCATACATATTGATTACCAATTCTCTTTGGTTGATAGGGAGTTTCTTGACCTTTAGGCTTCCATGCTTGCCTTTTCTTTTTCCAGCATTCAAGGCTTGTGTGCACATTCATTTTGCATGTTGGACAATATTTGTCCATGTAGGTTTCCTTCTTTGGTTGATCCATCTTAGAATTACATTCATATGATTTATGTCCTTTTTTGTTACATTTATAAAAAAATCCTATGAATGAAGATGTAGATTTAGGAATACCTTTCATTTTGCCTCTACATAAATTTGATGTGTGGCCTTTCTTTCCATAGTGTTTGCATGTAATCTTTCTTGGTCTTAGATTTTCATAGACATTCTTTGGATTGGATTGATTTGATGATTCTCCATTTTTGGTAAAGCCTAGACCATTGTTGTTGAATCTTCATTGTCCTTCAAGAAAATCATCCATTCATTTATTGCTTTCTTCAGCCTTTCTAATAATTTCATTATGTTGTTGCTAAACTCTAACCTCATGATTTAGTTTTTCATTCTCTTCTCTTAGTTCACCGATAGCATGTACTCTTTTAATGAGTTCTATATTCATTATGTATGCTTCTTGACTCATAAGAATAATCTGATTTGTAATCTCATGGTGATGCTCAACATGTATTTGAATTTCTAACTCCTTTTCTTGTAGTTTTTCTGTAATCTTCCTCCTGTCATCAATAGCTACTATTCTTTCTGTTTCAGCTTGTCTAGCAGAACTCATCACATCAATCATTCTTACCATCTGGGTCTCTTGACTGATTTGCAACATCTTTATTTTCTCTATCAGATGTTGATTGATCTCATTTAGATTTGTGATGTTCTCGACTCAAAGAAATCTGGAATCTCTTCTTCTTGATAATCTTTTTTATTGCTTTGAGTTTCCATACCTTTTCTCTCATCCAACATCTCTCTCATCTTGATTCTCACTTCTTTATACTGTTCATAGAACATATGAATTTCAAGCTTTTTATTCTCAATATTTTTTATCAAGTTTCTACTTCTCCATTGTATGATATTTTCTCTTAAGCCTTTAAGATTTCCAAGAAGAGACTTAGCTCTGATACAAATTGTTGGGATTAATGGGAAGTAGTACTAAGAGGGGAGGGGTGAATCATTACCTCTAAAATTTTTAACAATTTTCACCTTTCATCATTAGTAAACAATCTTTACTATATTACCGACCATATCTAATGTTCTTTCTTATGTATGTTGTATTAATTCATAACCTTAATTATATGCAATCATTCATAGAAAAATTTATGAAAATAATAGACACATAGCACAAGATATGATATCATAGAAAACTCCTTTTAGGAAGTAAAAACTATGGTGGGGATGACACCCACAAAACTTCACTATCTGTAGAATGGAAGGGAGACGATAAAGGCTTACAATTGATCACTTCTGATGATCTACCTTGTTAGAAGTATTAAAGTGGAGAACTATTAAGATCTACTTTGTTAAGAGCTTTTAACAACACTAATGAAGTGTGCACTCAGTTAAGAGATTTACAATAGGTTTGTTAAGTCCACCTTCCTTGAAAGGATTTCTTAAGTGTACTAAACTTGTTAGAATGAGTACAATATGTTTTACCTGACTGTATGCAATCTATAATTTCTGATCACAGATCTATTAAAGCTCTTAGAAAATATGAATATCACCTATAGTGATTGATTAATACCTTTTCCTGCTCGTCGGTAGCCTGTGTTCTTATTCTTGAAACTGAATTGATCCTTTTTTGTCCTTCTGCATGAATTCACTTATCTGATCCTTAGATTCTCTTAGTGACTACAATCATCATCGAACAACATGTTCACAATAGATTGAGCATCTATTTATACAAGTATTTGACCTATTCTAGTATCACATATTACAATGTTAACTCTTGATCCAAGGTATACAACTTGACCTTGATCCTTTAGTTTGCATGTTTTAAAACAGTTAAACTGATTAAAACAATAATAATTACATTAAAACAATAACTGATTAAAATAGTAACTTAAAATGTCTATAGGGCTAAAACATATCAAGAAGCTAAATATAAAACTTCAGTGATTTATCTGACGTGGAAAGTCAGATCCACTTTTTGCGGGATGTAACTGACTGTTGTGTGCATAAATGTTGTCACACTTCTATGAATCATTCCATTCAAGAACACTCAAGAATGAGGTCTCAAAAATCGATCCATAGCTCTCTAGTCATGGATGTGTAAAAATGTAAAATGAAGGCCCTCAGATAGACCTAGTTGTGTCTATTGCAAATACACCATGAAACAAGAGATTCAAATGCATGAAAATGAGATCTA
>MU213459.1:395646-414094 GCA_018584345.1 Thuja plicata
GAGGCAAAAACCCACCACTTAGAAAGATGTGAGGAAAAAGGGATTTTATTTAATTTTTAATTTAATTCATTTCCTTTTTCAACAAATAAAGTGCTTTAAGTGGGGATTTTTATTTATTTAATTAAAAAAGGGGTTTTTCTTTCAACTAAATGAATTAGAAGAATTTTATTTAATTAAATGGGATAAATTGAATTTAATTAAATAAGAGGAATTTCATTTAATTAAAAGGGAGGTTAAATCTTTTAATTAAATAAGAGGAATTTTATTTAATTAAAAGGGAGATTAAATCTTTTAATTAAATAAAATGGTCAAACCTTAGGAAATATTGAAATAATTGAATAATTGAATTAATTGCAATTTGATCAAGGAAATTGATTTGAATTAAAAATATTCCAAAGTATTGATTCAGAAATTTGATAAATTTATAAAATTATAAATGGGGCCCAAAGTCTAGGCGACCATTTTAGGGTGCATACAACTGTCAGTTCTTGATCGTCGGGTTGAACTGAAAGTCTGTCGGTGTTCCTTCATTGAACTGATTCTCGGTTCCCTTCATCTGTCGGGTTCCACTCTTTTCTATTTCGTCGGGTTGCACTTTTGGTTACTCATCGGGTTCCTTTATCCTTTTTTTCATCGGGTAACACTAAATAGTGTTTGTCGAGAAGCTTTGTACTTGGTAGTATTGGGTAACCTTGGCGTCGAGTAGTGTTGTGCCCTGTCTATTGGTGTAGCATAAACTGATGGTGTAGATCATGTTTTTCCTTGCATATACTAATGGAAAAATATAATGTCTTCATTACCAGTCAAGATAGGAACAATAATCAAGAGTACTCTATTTCAAATCCTAGACCTTGAACTAGGATATAACATGTTGCTTAGAATACCATGGATACTTAACATGCAGGTTGTCCCTTCAACATACCATCAATGTATAAAATTTCACTACCAAGGAACAAAGATCATTATAGAGGGAGATCCAAACCCCTTTCAATATTACAATACTATAAGAGGCAATGTGGAGAATCAGGTACCATCGAATCAGGAAGCCAATATTCCTTCTGCTTTCTATTCCATTCCAAAAGATATACCAAGAAAGGAAGTAAAAATATCAATCCAGGACAAAGGGTGTGGTGAATACCTCTTTGAGGAAGCCTTCACTATCACTAACCTGCCACTATCTCCTAGATCATATGGAAGGCCTACACCAGTGGAAACAATAGAAGCTCTAGAACCAGTAATATTCAGATGTCTGCCAACTACATTTGTTAAATGGGGAAACAGAGCTGAAGAAAACCCCTTTGATCTAGACATTAATACTTGGTTATATCAAGACCCTCAAGAGACACCAATAGTATAAATACCCTTGACACAATATGGACCTAGATATACTATGTTGCAACAATATGGATATGATGGTAAAATTGGTCTGGGGGAAATACAATAGGGATTGATCGAATTGACTTTACCACCAACTTAAAGGAACAAAAGAGGACTAGGATATGGTCAGGCCAGAACTAGTATAATTTTCTGAGATATTTCAGTAGACTGACAAGAAATTGTTGAATCAAACTAGGGGCAAAATCAAGGACATAACCCAATCAACAATATACCCTATCAACTATACCCACTAGAAGTGGAAAGCAAAAATTACCAAATAACCCTTAATCAGGCAATCTTGGATGATGTGGAAAGTGAAATACCTGACGAGCATTGTAGCGTAATTGATTCTCATGAGTATGAATGGTTAACCCTCCATGACTCTAAATCACCTTTTCTTGGACATTCCCCTCGATCCATTAGTTCCATAAACCTCAATGACATGTTCGACCAAATGAAACTAGAAGATAAACCCTATATTTATAAGCATGTCAATCTCCATTCCTTAGATGGTGCATCTACTTACCATTCTAGATTTATCAGAACTATCACTACAATTCCATTTGCCTAAACTGAGTCTATCTCCCATACTGGCCTTTGTTTAATCTACCCCAAGTTAATAGATTAGGACCGACAACAAAATCCTGACATAGATATTTTTAAAAATGATGAAGCCATTGTAGACTTCATGGGGCTTCATGAAGGAATACCATTAGGAGATTACAAGGTAGGATTCTCCTTTGACTTAGATAGATCATCATACTTTGGGGAGAAGGATCCTCTTTCTAGTCGCAAAAGTAAAAACAAAAAAAAAGGAAGAGTCATTAAGTGAAAACCAAAAGGCACTTTCTGACCATGAGAAAATAAAGACAAAGGATGTATCTTCTGTTAGAATTCAAAGAATTCATAAGCCAATATCACCTACAACAAAATACCCGTCACAAAGGCAAAGATTGGAGAAAAAATGCACATAGATCTGAAAGATGAAAATATTCATTCAGAGAGAGAGAGAAATGAGGGAATTAAAAAATAATTGATAATTATAAAGTGATCAATCCTAATAAAGGAGATCAAAACCCTAAGAAGGGTGGAGAAACCTAGGTTGCATGAATAATTAACAAAATAATTAATTATTGCATGCCTAATGTTTAGCTTAAGTGAACTAGAGATAAAAAGGTGACTTAATAATTAAATCAATAATGATTTAATTAATAATTGAAATGTGACTTAAGAATTAGATCAATAATAATTTAATTAATAAGTGAAAATACCTTTTTACTCTAACACCCCCCCTTAAGATAAACTTAGGAAGAAGCTAAAAACCTAGAAACAACTACTGAAAGCAGGAAATGGGTCCTGACAACAAGGCCTGATCAGGTACCCAAGTACAAGAAAATATCTATAAATAGGAGAAAATGAGAAAACCCAGTGGGAAAAACCCCTCTCTGAAAAGAGATGAAGCCTAGTGAAGGACTAAAGAAGCTTCCAAACTAGGGAAAGTCCCAGAAAATAGGAACACAGATCAGGTAGAGAAGACTGTAATCTACATGAGTGCCCTAAAATGACACTACTCGAATCAGGATGGAAAACAAGGCAAACATTAGAACTCAAAGATACAGATGGAAAAAACACCAAAGTTTGAAGAGTTGATCAAAAGAAGAACATGTAGAACACCTCTAAAGCATGAAGCTACAAACACTGTCAAAGAAATGTTGTCATCTGTATGAGTTCCCTCAAATGACACTACTCAAATCAAGATGGAAAACAAGGAAAACATTAGAACTCAAAGATATAGATGGCAAAAAACACCAAGTCTGAAGCCTCCAAAATAGGAATGAAAGAAGAGTGTCCATATGGTAAATGATCCATCTCACCAAAATGCATAGGTACCATCCATTGCATCTGCATAGTATATAGGAACAAATACTGAATACATATAATGACTCTATCAAAACAAGGAAGCATATAGAACCAATAGGAAATACCCCCCATAATGTTGATCAAGGAGAGGCATGACAGATACACCGAGTCAGACTACCAATAAACACTGCATGATGAAGAATGTACAAGCACAAATAAAGGATGATGTCAAGGATGATCAGTCGCATGACACACATGAGGCTAATATCATGGAAGGAATATTCACTTGAAAATGGTACAACAAACCCCCCATGGAACTTTATAATATAGTGCGAGTACAATCAGGCACAAAATATGTGGGATCCCAAGCATGCATGATGGCACTTTATCTCAATGCATTTGCAAAAAAATAAATTCTATGGAAAAAAATTTCTACAATATCCAGGAATGATAAAAATTTGTAGGTACATGAATAACAACTAATATGGAGTCATCCCATGTACAAAAAATGACCACAGGACCTGAAACATCCAAGATATCCACCAGATGCAAAAATTAAAATAAATAAATAAAATATACCTGGAGAAGATTCTGGTAATGAGACCCACACAAGAAGAAGGAGAATGGAACAAGCTTTCTGACGCCATGTGGAAGTCAAAAAATGGAGTCCAAAGGAGCAAGATATGGCAACCAGAGTGCAAAATGGGACCCTGACTTTGATTGAAAAAAAACCTTGCAAGATGGAAAAATTAGAAAAAAAAAACTAGAAAGTAAGGTTGGGCTCAGAACCAGCTTTCCAATGATATCTTGTTTGGCAAAAAATGTCTCCATTTGCTCAAGTTATGAGCAAAAAACCGATAGGAGGTCAAAACTAGCGGAGGTACGCAAAAAAATGACACTACCCAAAGAAATGTGCATTCATATTTATCACTAGAAAACTCCTTGGTTTCATTGTATCACATAGAAGAATTGAAGTAGATCCAAAAAAGGTTAAGGCCATCCTTGACATGCCACCGCCTACAAATATGAGACAACTAGGGGGTCTACAAGAAAGATTACAATCTTTCAGGAGATTCATCGCCCAAATGGAAGATAAGTGTCATCCATTCCAAAACTTACTACATAAAGACGTCATATTTGTATGGATAGAATAATGCCAACAAAATTTTCAAACTTTCAAATATTATCTACTGAAATACCCTATATTGGTGCCACCAATTCCAGGCAAACCACTTATGTTATATATATCAACAACAAAATCAACAGTAGGTGCTCTTTTGGTTCAACATGATGATCAGAGCAAGGAAAGGGCCATCTACTACATCAGTAGAACGTTGGTGGGCTATGAACTCAATTATTTAGCAATAAAAAAGGCATGTATTGCAGTTGTTTTTGCTTCTCAAAAGTTAAGACATTATATGCTAAGTCATCAAACGAAGCTCATTGCACACATAGATCCACTAAAATACTTGTTGAGTAAAGCAACATTGACTGGACAACTTGCTAAATGGGTCATGATATTAAGCGAGTATGATATTGAATATGTGGATTAGAAGGCTATCAAAGGGCAGGTTATTTCTAATGAACTAGCATAAGTACCAGTTCTAGATCATCAACCTATAGTGTCTGAGTTTCCAGATGAATCAATCCTTACAGTACAAACGGCAATAGAAGTCTGACAATTATTCTTTGATGGATCTGAAGGAGAGGAAAAAGAAGAAATAATTGCACGCAAGGAAATCACAACCTATAAAAGCATACAAAATAAATCCTATCTGAACATTAAAACTATGAAGGAAAAGTGTATAAAATATTGAAACAAATTCAAACAAACACTCCCTTAAAATGCTCCAATGCTTTTCTTCCTTCTTTCAATTTGATATGTTGCTCCCATATGACAATATGCACCTATTCATGAAAGCAAAATGAAAGCAAGAATACTCAAAAAATATGGTTTGCAAAATGATGAGAAATGATCTCAATTTATAGAATTTGCAAGAGGAATTGCAAATTTAGCAATTAAGTGTGCAAAAAGGCACTTTGAGATGCAATTGGAAAAATCTCATAAACTATGACAATTGACAAATTTGAAAAAGGAAACTTGACATTAATTATGACAAGTTTGATGCACAATTACAAATTAGTGAGTGAAAAAGGGAAATTTGTCATAAACTATGACAAATATGACAAAATCAAAAAAGGAAAATTGTCATAAACTATGACAATTATGACAAGAGAAAAAAGAAAGTTGTCATAAACTATGACAATTATGACAAAAGAAAAATGGAAGGTGGAGGCTAGAATTTAGGAAGTGGAGGCTAGAAAAGTGGAATGAGTGGATAATTAATTTTTAAATTAATTCCACTCATGTTAGTAAATTAGAAATTAGGAAAAATGAAAAATTAGAAATTAATAATAATTCCTAAATTTTGAAATTAGACAATTAATTAATTGTGGGGAAAGGGGGGAACATTAGGATAAATAAAGTTTATTTATTTATCATAGGTTAGGACTTAGGAATAGGGAATCAATTAATGATTATTTACCCCTATAGAAGATGAAATTGATTGACAAGATTAAAATGATCAATAATGAAAAATGACAAAATTGGACATGATCAAGAGATCAAATCGATCATAATATGATGATAATTAGGGATAAAAATTAGTAATTAATTAAATCATTTTCATTATTTAATTAATATAAGAATGAAACAATATTGCTGATCAAACATGCAATATATAAGACATGTTGAAAAAAGGGGGGCAAGAGGCATGAACCATTATTTAGTGTCTACATTTTTCCCCTCTTTGAGACAATGTAATTATGCGCATTGGTTCAAAGAAAAATTGAAAGATCATGCCCCAGTGGATCGATATAATGGAAGTAGGATGCCCCCTCAAAAGATTGGGCAAAAATTGACATGAGGAACTTTTTTGGAAAAGAAAAGATTGCTAGGATTGATAGAAGAAATTTTAGTAAAATGCAAAAATTAGATGGAAGAGAAAAATAATTAGTAGTGATAAAACATTGCTTTCATAAGTGCACTATTGCCATAAGATCTTTATTTGATATGGAAAATGGATGGTCGCACCATGACATAGAAAGTCAGAGCGATAATGTGATCCCTTTGCATAAAAAAAACAAACACATTGCAAACAAGGAATGTTTCCATTCATCCTAAAGTATATGACATATGTGCCTTTGAACTTTGAACTTTGTGAAAAACACCCCACAAGAAGAAGAAAAAACAAAAAAAAGGACCATGAACCATCCCGGTCACTCTCATCACTCAGTGATATCCCAGAGTAGCATAGGAAGATGACCAAAGATAAATATGTAAAAGATAAGACTCTATGTACCAAGCAAGTCAACAATCATTCTGATCTTATTGTCAAAGTTGATAGTTTGTTTGATTGATAATGATGATGATGTCTGGTTTCAGGAATGAAGTACCCCGTCTAAGATAGATACCGTCTGGTTTCGAGTATACCACACCCTATATAAGACAAATGATGATTGATAAAGGACAAATTGATGTTAATTGATTGATAAGAAAAGTTTGTTCAGATTGATTGCTAACTAGATTGGATAGTTTGTTTGTTAATTCATGATTTCATTAAGCGTAAAGTTTGACAAGTCTTCAAATTGTGTCTGCTCAAATGTCTGTCTTGTTGCAAGGGAAAATTTATTGAAAACAACAAGTGATTATGTACATGATGAGAAAATGAAATGAATGTCATAAAATGAGATTTATTACTGATTTTTTTGACAATTTTTCAAATTTTAGGGTTTTTTTCAGGACTTTTTATTTATTTTTTCATGACTTTTATGCCTTTTTAGGGATTTTTTCAGCATCATATTTGATTTTTATGGTCTTTTTCAGGACATTACGCATTTTTTTTTAATTTTTTTCATGAAATTAATATTTACATGAGAAAGATGTATTGAATTTCCCCAGTGTCTAGCAAGGCAAGGACATTGTGGATTGAAGGATGGATTGGTAGATGGATGAAGGCCAAGGGTCACTTGTATTAGATTTGTTTAGGTGACAAGGACCAAGAAATGAGAAAACATGTTTTTGTGCCAAGTAGAGGGACTGGTTAAGACAATGATAGGGTAATGAAATAAAACATTGAATTGATAATCCATAAAGGATCATAAGTTATCATTAGTATATAAGCAAACAAGTTTTGGTCAGTCGGTCATGATCACCGAGTGACAACACTCACCGAGTGCAGTGATCACCAAAATGTTTTGAACACCGAGCTGTATATCAATCGAGCACCAGTCTACAGAGACATCATCGAGTACCAATTTATAGAGACATCACCAAGCATAAGTATGCGAAGACATCACCGAGCACTAGTCTACATCGAGAGACAACATTTCACCAAGAAAAGAGAATCTTATCTACACGTAAGATAAAGCGCTTTAATCTTTAAAATAGCTTTTTTCTTAGTTGGATAACCATTTCTTGTGGATCAAGAAAAGCGTAAATTATGGATGTAAGTAGTTGACTTATTATATTCATGCAAACTAGGAGATCAAGGTCAAGTTGTAAACCTTTGATCTTAGAATTTTTCAAGAAAAGTGTGAAACCTGGTTAGGTCAAAATCTTCTATATATAGATGTAATAATCAATCAATATTGAGATTATTTTAGCCACCAAGGACATCTATGGATCATATAGAGAGTTTCACGCACAAGGACAGATAAATGAGAATTCAGTTTATAAATAACTACATTCAAGGCTACCAAACAAAACAAAGGTATTATCCATCACAATAAGGTGATATAAATTTTGTGTACTTAATGGATCTGTAATCAACAATTTGAGATTGCAAAAATCAGGTCATATATTTTGTTACTCTCTAACAATTGTAGCAAACTGCAAAAATCCTTTCACAAGGTGGACTAAACAGTCTTTTTTGTAAATCTCTTAACCGAGTGCACACATACATTGTGTTGCTAAAATATCTAATCGAGTAGACTTAACAAGTCTGAAATGTTACTCCTAACATGGTAAGATCATCATAAGTGATCACAACTTGTAGCCCTAATAGGAACCTTCCATTCTGCAGATAGTGAAGCTATGTGGGTTTCATCCCCACTGTAGCTTTTACCTTCTAACAAGGGTTTCTACGTTATCAAATACTTGTGTCATGTGTAAATTAGTTTCATGAATGTTTCAATGTTTGTCTACACGCATTTAAATTTATGCTATGATATTGCATGGATGAAGTAGAAAAGCTACAGTGGTGGGTTATGAAAGTAATAAGTACTAAGGTTTAATTTGTAAATTTTTTTAAGGGTATTGATTCACCCCTCCCCTCTCAGTACACACCCTTCCATTATTCCAACAATTGGTATCAGAGCCTAGTTCTCTTATTTGGAAAAGTTTAATCACTTGAGAGAAAAGGTCTTACAATGGAAAGGTATAAGCTTGATAAAAATATTGAGAATCAAAAGTTACAAATACAAATTTTCTTTGAGTAATACAAAGAGGCAAGAAACAAAATGAAAGAGTTATTGGCTGAAAGAAAATTCATGGCATCTCGCTACAATGAAACTGACTATCATGAAGAAGAGATACCTGACCTATTTGATTCATCTGGATCTGGTAGTATATCTGACACATCTGAAGGAACTGTTGCAGACCTAAATGAAATCAATCAGCATCTAACTGAACAAGTGAAAGTACTGTAGATCGGTCAAGAGACACAAATGGTAAGAATGATTGATGTTATGAATAATGCAAGACAAGCAGAATAAGAAAGAACTTTGGATATTGACGACTGAAGAAATATTACTGAAAAATTGCAAGAGAAAGAATCTGAGATACAGAGACTTACTGAACATCATATTGAGATCACAAATCAAATAGTTCTTATGAGTCGTGAGGCCAACCGAGTGAACATGGAACTTGCTGGAAAATTGAAAGTTATTAGTGAACTAAAAGAAGAAAATTAGAAATTGAAGCATGAAGTGAAGATTCAACAACAACATAATGATATGATCAAGAAAGTTGAAGACAGTACAAAAAGAGTGGATGAATTTCTGAATGGACAAAGAAGACTCAACAAAAATACTGGTTTAGGGTATACTGAGCATGAAGAATCATCAAAATGGGCATATTAAAGAAATGTTTACACAAATCCAAGACCAAAGAATTGTTCATGTAATCACTGTGGAAAAATAGGTCACACATCAAATTTTTGCAAGAACAAAGCAACATGTATTCCTAAAACTACTTCTACATTCATAGGTAATTGTTATACCTGTAACAAGCATAGACACAAAGCATATAAATGCAGAACTAGGCTGAACAAACCAAAGAAGAAATATTACATGGAAAAACATTATCCTACTTGCAACATGCATGGCCACACATTTCATGAATGAAAGAAAAAAGATAAAGCAAGTCTGGAAACCTAAAGAACAAGAAAATGCTTATCAATCAAGAAGAGTTGGTAATACATATGTTTGGGATTACAAAACTTGGGTAAATTGTACAACATGTGGTAGATATGGACATATAGTTTCTAATTATATGAGGAAATGGATAAGAAGATCTAGAAACTGGACTAACCCTGGAATGACATTCTTACACTGTCATAAGGTCGGACACTTAAGTAAGGACTATATAGACCGAGTGATAGAGTCAAGCACTTTTTCTAATGGAAATACTATTAAATACATCATGAGAATGAGAAATCAAATGTGGAGGAGAGATTCAAAAAATGATAATGCTGGACCAAGCACTATAGTCGGTGACACCTCATCCAATGGATCAGGTGATTCCACCACCCCCACCTAAGCAATACAAGTAAGTATTAAACTACACTCTACAAAGATGTATTTTACATCAGTTCCTATATTCATTAAGAATATGCCAAATTAGCACGAATGAAGATGCATTATGGTATTGCATGTTATGTTTTGTGAATCTAGTCTTGTTAGTCAATATAAATCGAGCATAAACTGCACATCGATGAACATGTGAAAGATAATTGAGTTGACACTATGTATTGAGCATTGTACACTCACTGAGCTGAAGACTTTGGTGTGTTGACCGAGCATATCTATTTTGTCAACTGAGTGGTAGGTGAAGTATTTAATGCATCACTTAGGGTATTTTTCTATAAAAAGGGAAACATGAACTCGTTCATTCACCCAATGTTACAGAGCAAATTATAGAGTGTAGAAGAGAGATTCAGTGCGATTACATTATAGAGAAATTTACAACACTTTCAAAGCTACTCCAATAGATTTTAAGCATTCACAACAAACATCTAGTGAGTATCTAGACTCATCAAGTTAATAGGTTATTTGCAAAGAAGCCCTAAATTAATGAACAATGGCATCCACTTCATGAACCTCAAAGATCAAGATGGCAAAAGACAATAAGGTTGTTTTAATAAAGAAATCAACCTGTGAGGAACCTAACTATAGGTTTTTCCCTAAGGTTGCTTCTCAACCTGACAACAAGGGAGCATTTTTAAGTATCCCACCTAGGGTTTTACTGGTTGAAGACATCCGTGCATACATCTAATGCAAAGTTGTAGAGATTGGAGACTTTGAGCTTGAGGAAGCATACATTAAGCTATGCAAGGACCATAACCTAAGGGATGATTACAAGCACATTGAAGTGAAAGGGTTAACCAATGCCCTACTGTTCCCAAAAGATTTCAAAATAGAATGGATTTGCATTGTGCTCAGCCAAGTGTATTATGAAAAGATGTGGTTAGATGAACCCAATCCAATCACAAAGGATGTGATTCACGTAGTGACTGGATACCCAATAACCGAGAAGGAAAAATCCCTAAGACACTCTGGATGCCCGGAGATTGAAAAGTGAACCAGACCTGAGTGGGATAGAAGAGGTCTGAAAGTAAATTCAATCACCGACCCTGAAATGAAATTTGGTATGTATGTGATTGGATACAAAATATTTCAAGCAAGCAGATTGAACAATGTTGCTTGTGGAGCAGTCAACACTGCATATAAAATAGTGAAGAAAGGTGTGAAACTTTACCTAGCTGAGTTGCTACTGAAACAACTTGAAGAGAACATGAAAAAAATTAGATCAACCTGATATAATACATGTAAGTTTGGTTCCCTACTGATGTGCACATTCTTTTACTTCTAGAATTTCTTTCCTTCTGTCAGTAATGTCACTTGGGAGACCAATTGACCTATCACAACATAGATTAGTGATTATATTAAATCACTAGGAGATAATTTCATACCACTATTGGATGCATACTTTACTACATTCAAAAATAGGATGTAGAGGATGCAGAAGAGGATGAGAGTCCCTACCCAGTTAGTTTAACAATACAAAGATGATATATGTTTTGTAGTCGATACCGATACAACACTCATCAAACCTGCCAACCCAAGAACAACATGGTTACCACCATTAGAATATGAAATTGACATAGATCTAGCTACAAGAGCTATTGAATCCCTTCTGAATGAACTAGTTGAAAAATCTACAAGAAAATTTGGTACATATGAAGAATCCAAGTCAAGAATTAAGACTGGTTTAGTAGTCAATAAAATAAGAAAGAAGCACACACGAATGGTGAATACACTTTAGAAGAAACTCTCGGTAGCTGATGAAGAGTTGGAACAAACAGTAGACATCATCGAGGAATAGTCACCCATCAGTGAAAGTAAAGATTTAAGTGTTTTAGAGTCTACCAAATCAGATGTAGAGCCACCAAAGGCCAAGAAAACAAAAGTTGCAGAAATAACAACTACATCTAGAACAATGAGCAAAACAACAAAGGGAGAGTCACAACCATTAAAGAAAGGAAATGTAAAGACATATTAGAAAACAAAATCCTTAACCGAGCAACCAACACTGACACAATGAAATAAATATGTAAGAGGAAGAGAAGACAAGGATGATACTGAAGAAGCTGAAAGAGAACAAAGAATCCAAGTAGAGAAGGCCAAAATACCAAAGACAATTGATGAAATTATAGAGTCAATCATCAACACAGGAAGTATACAACATCATAAGATTAGACAATGGGGAACTGTGTCTACCAAGGATCAGAACAAAATAGAAGAGGCAATCATTAATATGATGGTAACTTACAAATATGTACCTCTTCAATTTGGCAATCATATTCTATAGGAGCTACAAGACAAGATATCAGCTAGGTGGACATATGCATTGCACATGGAGAAACATATGAGGGAGAGATCCCTAGTTAAATTCATTCCCACTTCAATAGTTGAAGAAATTGACTCAATAATGAAGGAGTATGCCAAGAAATTTTTTGCAAAATCCAGAGAATACAAAGTATTGTAGAACAAGTTAGAAGATGTTGACATAGAGAACAATAAGATTTAGACTCAAATATTTAATCCACCTGAGAAAGTACTAGCTATAAACAAGAATTCTCACACTGAGGAGGAGTCCACATCGATCCCTGAGCACATATTCATCAACGACACCAAGGATGTCAATCCTATTGACTTAACCAAAAAAGCAAGTAAAGCCATGGATGATATTCCTGATATATTGAAATCATTAGGAGAAAAACTAGTTATAACTCTACAAGATATCACTCAAGGGGATCTTGATGATGATGTAAAGGCTGATGAAGATGTCACTAATTCCACCAAGCAAGTAAATGAATGGGGCACTACTAATGTTGCACATGCACTTATACCAGGCAATATGCCTTACTTGATGCAAGTAATCAATATAATGACTGAATCACATTAGACACCAACTGATCATGAAGCAAACATACTGATGGAAAAAGGTGAGGGACACATGGAGAAGGTATATAATAGTGGAGAGCACAAACTAAGTGATGCACCCACTGAGGACAGTGAAAAGACAAACAAGTCTGCAGGTCGAGAAAGAGTTGAAGTAGAGACATCTACTACCAAACAATAGGTACAGACCGAACACCCTAGCAAAGTCACCACACCTCCCAAGAAATCAATGATAGAAACTAAGAAATAAAAGGCTCTTTCTATAATACCTCATTCCCCTACTACAAGCAACATTCATAAGAAGAAGAAGAAAAAGAAAAGTAAAGCCCCTGTCACACTCGATGAGATCATAGACATACCCGACTGTGATCCAAGAACACTTGATCCTGAGTCACTAACAAGAAATGGGGAGCTATGAAAAATAAAATCACAACATGAAAAGCTCAGAAAGGAACACAAAAATTCATAAGTCTTGTAAACATCAAAGGAGATTCTATTGCAAATAGTGCCTAATGCCAAGATTGATCAAACAACACCCATCATTGATCAACTTGCAGTTCTGACCGATGAAATCACAACATAGAATGTAGACACCGAGAAGGTCATTGAGGAATGAGAAGAAGAGAAGTATAACTAAAAAATCATTGAGAAAATCAGCCAAGAAGTGGCAGAGAATAAGGTGAAACTTTTTGAACTAGTAGCTACATTAGAACCTATTATTTCAGAAGTAGTTACCTTAGTTCAAAAATTGTGCACACTAGAGCACTTCACTACCAAGCATAGTGAATAGATAGCCAAGATAGATGAAGATATAAAAGCTAGTACACTAAGTCTATTAATAGAGACAAATGCATTCCTGATGAAATGTAACTGATTGAGTGTTTGATAATGTTAAGTTGAAGAGAATGCAAAGCATTAAATCAGTTAATGGTTTGTATTGTCATTGATGTCAACTTGATATCATCTGTATGGTCATGTACATAATACCAAAGACTTCAGAGAATAAATAGAACAAAGGTCATGCTTTCATCAATGCATAAAAGTCAAGTATTCACTAAGTGACAGATAACACCGACGGAGTGCACACCATTGGTAAAGGCAAAGCAGAACAGTCACAGTGATATCCGATGAGTTGAAGACAGTGTTACCTGACGAAGCAAAACCATAGGATGCTTGATGAGTAAAAATATAATGATGCCCAATGGACGGAGATCTTGAAGCTTACTAGAGTCATGCTAATGGAACTATTAGTTGTCGCCGAAAACTAACTGAAGAATTGACCGACGAAATAATTTTTTTA
This sequence comes from Thuja plicata, assembly GCA_018584345.1. NCBI lineage: Eukaryota > Viridiplantae > Streptophyta > Pinopsida > Cupressales > Cupressaceae > Thuja > Thuja plicata. Next base: position 409,928 of record MU213459.1, read on the forward strand.
GAAAACAAAAAATTATCTAGCTGGCAAGAGCTAAAGATAGACTTAACTGGTTGTTTTCTTTATTTTATTCGACCAAGTAATTGATTTAAATAAGATTTGTATAGTTGGAAAGAAGATAACTATGAGATAAATCAAGAGTTATGCTTTAAATCAAATTGGCTGGATTGTTTTTCACGCCAAGAATCAAGAATCAAGAAATAATGAATATCATGTCTATATAAGAGATAAGCTTAATTCATTTTCATAACATCACATTCACGAAAAGGGGATTAAGGGGAGTGAATGAAAAGAGGAAGCTGAAGAGAAACTGATGAAGAAGAACTTCATACAGTCCTGATCAATCAAGTTGAAGGAGAGCTAAAGATGTCTGCAGAAACCGACGAACAGTGAAGCACAACATCACAAAGAAGAAAGTGTGGAGCACAAATAATTGAATTGATACATTCATCAGAGAGGTAATGTACTTAAATAGATCTGAAAATCTGCAATTCAAAGTTGCATTAGAAATAGGTCATAGTGTTTCAGTTTAACCATTAAAGCATCAAGTCTCTTAAGAGAGTAGGACTTAACAGTCTTCTATATATTGAGGTACATACCAAGGAGTGCCAAAAAGGTTGATTCATGAAAGTAACATTGGACTTGCCCGATACCTATTAACAGTATAAGAAGGAGGTTGATTCAAGGATGGTAGCAATAGATGCCCGATACTAACTGACAACCTCTATGTATAAAATCCTCTAACAAGGTCACACTTAACAGTGTGTTTGTAACCTTTAACAGGGATGGTTCCTAACAGGGCTCACTTTGGAAGAGTGAAAATTTGGGGTACCGGTCCTAGTGGTTTTTCCCTTAACAGGGTTTCCATGTTAAAAATTCATGTGTTATGTGTGTATGATTCATTTCTTTATTGTTTTGTATCTGACATAGTTAACACTGGGTTGATCAATATACTCTACTTATTTACTGAGTTTTGATAAATAGGTATACTGCTTATTGGTAGTCAAGGAGAATAAGGACAGACAAGGAAAACTAACAAATAGTTATTCATTAAAAGTATTTCATGGCATGCATCTTGTAGGGAATTAATAATATGAGGTTTATTTGATTGGTGGTTAATGTTTGAAGGATAAAAGTTTGAGGCCACTGATTCACCCCCCCTCTCAGTTATTACTAACAATTCCTACTGCATTATGAAAAGATTGTAGAATCTAAATGGTTAAGACTTGAAATACAAAAGGTAGAAAGAAAAATCAGAGATGAAGTAACAAAGCTACATGCCATGTTACTACTGAATCTCACATTGCTGTTAATACACATGACTACAAAAAATACTCTAATTGCCACCCCAGATATGTCAAAAAAAAATTGCATATATGACATGCACGCTCAAATCATTTTGATGACCCTAGAGAACTTGAAGGAGAAATGGGAAATCTGATGGCAGCCATTCAACAATCTCATTCACACATTTTTGACAAGCTGTAAATTCTACATCTTTGTCATTACTTTCAAAAAGGGGGAAACATGTACATACATTGTATCTACATACAGAGGAATGCACATAGGGGGAGTCATTGAAAAGGTAAAACACTTGGTGTATATACTATACATATCAATTTTTGATACTGATGCCAAAGGGGGAGATTGATAATCCATAAAGGATTAGAATTTGTCATTAGTATATAAGCAAACAAGTTTTGGTCGATCGGTCATGATCACTGAGTGACAACACTCACTGAGTGACAACACTCATCGAGTAACAACACTCACCGATCACAATGATCACCAAAATGTTTTAAACACCGAGAATTATATCAATCGAGCACTAGTCTATAGAGACATCACTGAGCACCAGTCTACAGAGATATCACAGAGCACCAGTATGCAAAGACATCACCGAGCACCAGTCTACACCGAGAGACAACATTTCACCGAGATAAGTGGATCTTATCTACACATCAACTAAATCACTTTAATCTTTAAAATAGATTTTTGCTTAGCTGGATAACCGTTTCTTGTAGATCAAGAAAAACGTAAACTGTGGATGTAATTAGTTAACTGATTTTATTCATGCAAACTAGGAGATCAAGGTCAAGTTATAAACCTGTGATCTTAGAGTTTTTCAAGAAAAATGTGAAACCTAATTAGGTCAAAATCTTGTATATATAGATGTAATAATCAATCAATATTGATATGATTGTAGCCGCCAAGGACATCTATGGATCAGATAGAGAGTTTCATGCACAAAGGAGAATTCAGTTTATAAAGAACTACATTCAAGGCTACCAAGCATAACATAGATATTATCCATCACAATAAGTTGATATATATTTTGTGTATTTAATGGATCTGTAATCAGAAATTTGAGATTGCAATAAATCAGGTCATATATTTTGTTACTCTCTAACAATTGTAGCAAACAACAAAATCCTTTCACAAGGTGGACTTAATAGTCTTTTTGTAAATCTCTTAACCAAGTGCACACATACATTGTGTTGCTAAAATATCTTACCGAGTAGACTTAACAAGTCTGGCATGTTACTCCTAATAGGGTAAGATCATCAGAAGTGATCACAACTTGTAGCCCTAACATGAACCTTCCATTCTGTAGATAGTGAAGCTTTGCAGGTTTCATCCCCACCGTAGTTTTTACCTTCTAACAAGGGTTCCTGCATTATAAAATACTTATCATGTGTAAATGAGTTTCATGAATGTTTCAATGTTTGTTTACATGTATTTACATTTGTGCTATGATATTGCATGCATGAAGTAGAAAAGCTACAGTGGTCAGTTATGCAAGTAATAAGTCCTAAGGTTTAATTTGTAAATTTTTTAAGGGTAATGATTCACCCCTCCCCTCTCAGTACACACCCTTCCATTATTCCAACATGAATGGAATGCGATGCATTAGAATGGACATGTCAAGAGCTTTATTTGAAGACATGTTTCACATTTAATGTCATTATTTTACATCAAGACCAAGAGATGGGTTGAAATAAGATAATGATAGGATATGAATAGGGGAATCAAGATATGGGTAGGATATGAAAGATTAAAAAATAGATTAGGGTACGTGACATGGATGATGGATTATGATAGGATAGGAAGTATGGAGCAAAGGGGATGTGTTAAAATAGGTGATATGGAGCAAAGGGGATGTGTTAAAATAGGCAATATGGATGAAAGGGGATGAAAAATGTAAAGAAGATAGTGTATGTAATTCTTCTAGGGAGATCCCCAGCCTTGTCAAGATCAAAGTTAAAAAAAAGAGAATAGGGATGTCAATGGGATAAGGAATATGAGGGAAAAGGGATAATGGAGGAAATTATAGGGATAATGGAGGATAATGACAGGGGTATGATATGATAGGAAAACATGGATAAAACCTTCCCCCAAGTATGAAATGCGCAAAGATCATAGAATTATGCATGACACCTGTTTGCCAGGTTTTCATCATGGAACTTGCCCAAAGCACCTGTTTGCCAGGTTTTCACTATTGGACAAAATTGTTTCTCTTTACTTTTTTTTGTGTTACCAAGATGCATGTTTGCAAGGTTTTCATCAAGACAACTTTTCTTTTTCATTTTTTTGGACTTTTTGATCTTTTGGAAATTTTGAACTCTTTGGAAATTGATGAGACCATTTACTGTCTCTATTATATTATGTCATGTTTTGCCAATATTATATATATATATATATATATATATATATATATATATATATATATATATATTATAGTATTTCATATAAAAATCAGAATGTGTGTTCTAATATCTAGATCAATTTGATTAAGTTTACTTGTATAAATATCTTTGTAGAAACTGATGAAAGATCAGATTCACAGAACCCGAATACACCTGCATGCAAATGACCTAATACAAAGATGAAGTACGAATACGAAAAAGCATAACACAGAAGTTGCTCAGAGAGTGAGAGCAAAAAATATTAACTGCCTTAAGGAAAGAGAAATACAAAGTTCGACCTTATAAAGGTGAACAAACCCTAAAGACTAAAAGCTAGGATGCGCATTATTAATTAAAAACTAATTAATGATGCACCTAAGAGAAAGCATAAGCTAAAAGAGTAATAATACTCTAACACCCCCCCTTAAGCTGAATGCAGGGAGAAAGCAGACCTAGCAAGACTAAGAAAGCAAGAAATGGGTCC
>MU213459.1:416558-512193 GCA_018584345.1 Thuja plicata
GATTTTTTTTGAAATTTTTTGAGAAATGACCTCGATTTTCGAGCCGTACGGCCCTAGGAGGCGAAGAAATTTTCCCTGTGCTCCCGGAGGCTAAATAGGTCGAGTCTTATGTGATTTCGACTCTCCCAGGCCTTCTGAACGCAATGGCGGCGTCCGTTTCTGCTCAATCTACTTCAGAAGCTCGTGCCTCCTTCAAAGTAACAGAAAACCTCAGAAAAGGGCTGTGGCTGTCGTCTTCAAGTCGTGGCTTCAAAGACCTTCGATCAGGCAGCAACAGGGCGGCTCTGATACCATGTAGAAACTGATGAAAGATTAGATTCACAGAACCCGAATACACCTGCATGCAAATGACCTAATACAAAGATGAAGTACGAATACGAAAAAGCATAACACAGAAGTTGCTCAGAGAGTGAGAGCAAAAAATATTAACTGCCTTAAGGAAAGAGAAATACAAAGTTTGACCTTATAAAGGTGAACAAACCCTAAAGACTAAAAGCTAGGATGCGCATTATTAATTAAAAACTAATTAATGATGCACCTAAGAGAAAGCATAAGCTAAAAGAGTAATAATACTCTAACAATCTTTGCATGAGAACTAACCTGCCAGGAAGTAGGAGCCACTTGAGAGTGGTCGACAACATTCAAAGAGGACGTTGAAGACCAGCTGTGAATGGATAACCATCATGGCATTAGAAGACACATCTACTACAAATAAGGAGCCACTGTTCTAGAAATGCAGGGATGTAGCGCTGCTATATTCCCTCAGCGCTCCCGACATGTTGACTTGGTCGCCCAGACTTCACTACATATGTCATGGGCTGTTACATTTCTTATTTTTCCTCTTTAGCATGGTTTCAGTCAGATTGTTCCTTTTTTATTCTAGAATAATGAGTCGATCCTCTATTTATAGGGATGAGACTGTTAGTTTGTAAGTTTAGAGGTTTTGGAACACATTGTTCTGTTGCATCTTGGACAACAAGTTCATTTCCAGTTTTATGTATCATTTTTATGTAATCAGTTCTTGAAATATAATGAAGTGACTTTTGGTTTATCTTCTATGTAAATAGATAAGAAGAAGCCAACGAAGGGGGCCCACTTGGGAGGTGGATTAGATTAAAGTAGAGTAGATTTACTTTTATCATTTCCATTATTCTAGATAGAAGATTACAGTTTCTTCCTGCAACATTGTACTTTGTGAAGGTTCCTGCAGCACCTGCAAGGATAGTTTTAGTGAATTCTATAGGTTAAAAGAATACGCTTAAGTAGAGTTTGCAATTTGTAGCATTCATTTTAGTAAGGAGTAAGTGTGTTTCCTTTCCTATAGCTCTAGTATAGATTGCTTTCATACATTTTACTTTCCTGCAGCATAGGTAGAATGAATCTTTAAGGGACTTAGTGCACATACTGTGTCATACCATTTCAAGTATACATTCCTGGGTTGACAAACTAAATGCACCTAATGGTGGGAGAAGTGATCCTTAGATTGAATAAAATATTCCTAAGAGAGGACTTGGGCACGATTACTAAGCACCTATTGTGAGGCGGTTCATAAATAATGGATACATGATATTACATGGATGAAGGACTCAATCACATTTTTTTTGGATAGCGACTTCGAAGGATATGTAATAATGAACCAGGATTATAACAGTATGCTCAAAGACGTTGGTAGGGTAATGATAAAGGGATATGACATGGATAATTGGATAGAATATTGGTTTATGAAAATGAGTGGAGAGGATGGATGAAAGGATGGCAAATAGGCATTGGATGATGGAGGGAGTGGAAGAAGGCTTGATTTTGAATGGATGAAAATGGATGCAAGAACAACATTGGCACACACCTTGAGGGGTGATGGAGGAAAATGAGATTTTAGATTTTGAAGGCTTAATGGAGAAAAGGATATGGATTTTGGGACACAAGGACCCAAAATGTATTTGGAAGATGGAAGACATTTAGATAGAGGGAAAGAAATTTTGGATGCCATCTTTGATTTTTCTTAGGCACTCTATGCTTCAAGAAGCTTCTTGGGAATCTACATGCATTTTAATTTTTCATTTTTTGTGAGTCCTTGTAACGCATTGCTTGCACAATGGATTTTGGAACCCATATGGATTTTTATTTTTATTTTTGTTCAATGGGCCTTTGTGGCCTTTTTGACATTTCTTTTTCTTTTTGGATCATGTTTTTCTTTTTTTGTACATGTCGATTAGACTGGACATGTTGATCCTTGATAGCATGTGGATTGCTTAATTTATGGATTTTATGCTTGGCATCCACATTGATTGTAAAGGGAATGGAATTCATAGATGGATATGAATTAGATAGAGGCTTTTTGGATGGATGGAAGGTTCTCCAAGATGTGTGCCTTTGCTGACTTGCATTTGGGAAAGGGTAAATGGGTTGTGAGCTGATGGACGGAGGAATATATGGACCTAGGATAGATGGAAGGGTTGCAGGGGGAAGTATATGCTTGGATTTGGATTTTGAAGGGATACCAATGCCTTGAGATGTAGATTTATTATTAATACCATGGCCATTAGAATTTTCTTGGACATGTAAGGGTTTAAATATACCTTTTGCATGGAGGTCTGACCCTTTGACTTGAAAATAATTTTGAATAGTAGGAGAATTTCTACAAGATGCGAGTCCAATATTTTGAGGTGGAAATGGTATGGAAGGACTAATGGAATCATGAAATGAACTGAATTGGATAGAAGTGGAGGAACTTGTTTCACTTGTATGGGAAATCACGAGGGGGATAAGGAAGGATAATAGGATCCTGCGATGGAATAAGAGCAATGACAGGATCATCTAGTTGGATAGGATCTTGGGGGAGATTTTGAGGAATATGACAAGGAAATGAAGGGATGGATGGATCTTTTGGAGGATTTGGAGGGATAATGGGATCTTATGGTGGACAAGAAAGTGAAGGGAAACCTTGATATTGACTTGGAATGAGATCATGGGAAGAAATAGAAGGGAGGTCATGATCTTGCTTAGGAAGTGGAAGGTCAATAGGGTTTGGAAGGGAAATTTTCTCTTGGAATGGAAAGGGATCATTTTGGAGAGGAGGGATAATGGTAGTGGGATAATCATGAGGTTCAAAGGAAATGGGATCTTCATGAAGTTTTTGGTCAATGGGGTCTTGGTCAAAAGTGGAAGGAGATTCTTCATTGTTGGGATCTTGATCTTTATTTTCTTTAGGCCATGTTTCTTCATACTTTATATCATCCACTTGGTATGGGGTGTGAATTTGGATATGTCTGGGATGTGGTATAAAGGGGTAAATTTCTTGGCATGAAAGAGATTTACTTTGAATGGGACTCTCTTGAATGGGGGAATGTGGTGGCATTGGATCTAGAATTTGTGTAATATGAAAGGGAATCGGGTTATGAATGGTAATAGCTTGGATTTCTTCTATGAATAGCCCTCGGAAGGTTGCATTATTGTAAGAGTCACTTGATGGGGATGGAGGAAATTTCTCTTTTGAGGATTGTGGAGATGGAGACATGGATGCTTATCAGATTTTATAAGGTCAATGTCTTGATATGGAATGGGTTTGTCATCCCTGTGGATATTTTGGAGTGGGCCTTTGTTAGACACAAGTTCATTATTTTTATTTTCTTTCTCTAGAATCAATTCACCAATGCGAGCTATTATCTCAAGTGAATCCTTTATATCAATGTTTTCTTGTTGGAAAGAATTTGGTGATTGAAGTTGTGCCACAATAGGTTGTTCATTTATTATGCTTGATCAATGTTCAAAGGGTGGCACATTTGAAATTGTCTTTGTTTGATAAAACCTTGGTGGTGAATTAGAGGACATAAAAGGTTCCTCATGCAATGTTATTGTTTGTGATCTTGACATTGATTGTGTTGTTCTCATGATTGGCACTAGAGTTTGTAAATTTGTTTGAAGATCACTTATTTGTGTTGGAATGAAAATTGGTTTGTAACTTGGTGGTGGCCCCAGTTGAATTATGCCACAGTCAGGTTGAAAGGCTTGTTTGGGAACTGGATCAAATAAAGTTTGTTATTGGATATGATTGAATTGGACTTGATCTGGAAATTGGTGGAAAAGGTTTGCCTTTGCACATGATTGGATTGTGCTTGGTTTAAAATTTCATTTGCCTCATTGAGCTGTGAAATAAGTTTTGGTATCTTAGATTTTTGAATAAGAATTTGCATGTCAAATTCATCAAAATATTCATTTGGATGATTATTCTTCATTATCTATTCTATCTTATCTTCCAAGATTTTATTTTCTTTGTACAATTTTGCTTACAACTTTTGAATCAAGTATTCATGGATTTGATGTAATTGATTGTTTGGTTGTATTGATGTCATTTGTCTTGGCTCAAAATCTTGTTGTTGCAAAGGTATATCTTGTCTAGGATCAAAGGGTAATTAAGTGTTCTCACTTGAAGGGTACATGAGTTGGTATGTACTTTGTTGCCTTTTGGATGCTTGGGACCTGGTGAAGACCGACATGATGTCTAAATGAAGATGCAATATGAAAATGTAACTTAAGAAGTGAAAAGGTTCTATGATCAATGCAAATTTTGGATCTCAAAAGAGTATGCTCAAGCAACTATGTTTTTCGGATTTTCTACTTTGGAAGATCTTTGGAAAAAAGACAAACCTAAGAGTATAACCTTAGGAAATTGAACATAGATTTTGACTTTAAAGGGATAAAAAGGGACAAGGGATAATTGGACTAAGTCAAATTCATCATGACAAAGATGAAGTTTGACCAAATTGATAAAGGGATAATTGGGACAAAAGGACCAAGTCAATATCTTTTTTTCAATAACATAAAGAAAGACTCTAGGGTTTCAATTCTCTCTAGGATTTTTGAAAAGTTCTTAGAGGATCTAAGGATGAGATTATTATGCAAAAGGGTCTATAATGAGGATTTGTGCAAGATGGATAATTATGAGGACCTATAATAAGGAATAGATGCAAGAGGCTTTTGAAATGCAAATGCAAAGGGACTAATGCAATGTATGCAAGAGGATTATGATATGAATATGAAGAATGAAGACTACTAATCATACCAAAAGGCTCTAAAGTGAATGTTTTGAGATTCCAAATGTTAACCCAAAAATTTGAGATAAGGTGTATGTGACCAATTTAACGTTTTAGGGATGATCTTGAAAAGTATTTTTAAAGAGGAGTGTTTTTAAGAATTTTATTTTTTAAAGTTTTGAACACTCACACAAGACACATCACGAAGAATGGTTCTTGTAAAAAGTAAAACAAGCACACCACAACCTATGTAAGCCAGGATAATATTTGTTGAATTCTCACTTGAACAAAGTTAAGTCACGCTTACTAATACCAGACAACTTAGAAGCTTGGAGGCACGAGATCCTCCTTACAGTCCATTCACTTCTTAGGCACACCAAGATTTGAATCCCAAGGGTAATCGCTTCCCAAGGGACTATTGTCTCTACTAAGAGCTGTAAAAATGTGGGATGTATTAGTCGGTTCCAAACCTTTCATGCCAGTAGATAGAGGATTTTTGGTCACTATAATTTTTTTTTGGTTTAGGCATTCATTCAGATGGTTATACTTGTGGTAGATTAGCCTCGTTATAGAGGCCTCCCAGCCTATAAAAGTTACATTTTGTAGGTTTTTAAGCACTATAAGGGTACTGAGGGAGATATTCTTCTCGGTATAACATAATCAACACCTGTTCATTGTGACATTAATCACAATGACATTTCTTATATACTAGTTTGAAAGGGCTTGGATTTAGCTTGTTGCCGGTTGGGAAATCCCTCTCACTGGCTCTGTTAAAGCTCTTGGGAGGTAGCCACACTAAAATATTTGTATGAATTTCTCTTACACCCAAGATCCGCAAAGGAAAGGGGAGAGGATACATTCATATAATTCTTTGGGATTACAATTCTAGAAGACACTTCAAATACATAAGAAAATATTTTTCATTTTCCAATTAGAAAGGAAATGTGATCAAATTGTACAATTTGTTGTTCTTTCCCTTCGTAATTAAAACTATGTGAATATTGTTGTTCATCAACCCATTAAGAAAGGAAATGTGATTAAAATGAGACAATTTATTGTTCTTTCCCTTCCCAATTAAAACTATGTAAATACTGTAGGGTTATTTTTTCCACCTATTTAGCTCTCTAGATGAAAATTGTTGTTCATTTATCCCACTAATTAGTCTATGTGGAATTTGTTGTTCATTTTAAAGACCAATTTAAAATTCTAATTTGTTGCATGTCTAGAACAAGAAATCTTTTATGTATCACAATTTAAACTCCCAAGTGCATAGATCTTGTTCCCCTACCTACAAAATGATGGGACAATAATTTGTATCTATTTTATGTTGATTTTTATACTCTGTTTAAGACATTACCAAGACATTTTTGAACCTTTAAGTATTTTAACTTGTGATCATGTTATAAGTACAGTCAAAACCACCAAAGCCTATGGGTAGTTAGTAGTGACATATTTTGCTAAAGATTATATATCTATTGCAGTATTTCATATAACTATTTGAATGCATGTTCTAACATTTGGATTGAGTTTACTAGTTGACTCGAATGTATATCTAAATATGCTACTAACCTGTCAGGAAAAAGGAGTGGCTTGAGAGTGGATCGACAACATTGAGGAGGAAACATTGAATTCCCAGCTGCGACAGGGAGAACCATTTTGACACCGTGAGACATGCCTGCTACATTGGAGGAACCATCATCTCAGGGAATATAGGAACAAAACTTTGCTATATTTTCTCAGCGGTTAATATCTTGTTGAATTGGTTATCTAGACTTTATGACATTCTGTTGCGGGCTGTTACATTCCCTTTTCTGTATGGTGTGAATTAGTTAGACTTTATTTTTATGCTTTGAATAAAAATCAATCCTCTATATAAAGGGATATGATTTTTAGTTTGTAGCTAGTTGGAAAATATATTATTGTTGCATTTTCACAGCAAAGTTACTCTTTCTGGTTTTGTGCATTGTTTTAATTATGATATAACCAGTTCCTGGAAATATAATAGAGTGATTTTGAGCTATATTATGTGTTAGTAGTTAGTAGAAGCCAACCAATGGGGCCCACTTGGGAGGTAGATTAGATTAGACTAGGTTATAGTTTCTTTCAACACTTACAACATTTTAAGTAGAGTTTACTGTTTCCTTCCTGCAACATTATAACTCATGTATGTTCCTGCAACACCTGCAAGGATAATTATAGTGAATGCTTTAGGTTGATAGAATAGGTTTAATTTGAGCTTACAGTTTGCCAACATTAATTTCATTAAGTATTTGTGTGTATTTACTTTCCCGCAACAATAGTGTAGGTCTCTTTTATGTATTTTTTCTTCCTGTAGCGGAAGTAATATGACTCTTTGAGAGACTTAGTGCACAAATCGTGCTGTTCCATTTCAAGTATACGTCCCTGGGTTGAAAATTTAAATGCACTCCATGATAGGAAAAGTAATCCTTAGTTTGAATACACTATTCCTAGGAGAAGCTTTGGTATGATTATTATTACCTATTGTGGGGCTGTTCACAAAACACATCAATAAACACCGATAAAAAATCAGATTTGCATGTTCACGTCGGGTTTACCAAATGAATGAGAGGAAAAATAAGAAACAATTGCATGCAAGGCAACCACAACCTATAAAAGCATACCAAATAAATCCTATCCTTAAAGCTATGAAGGAAAAGTGCATAAAATATTGAAACAAATGCAAACAAGCACTCCCTTAAAATGCTCCAATGCTTTTCTTTCTTCTTTCAATTTGATATGTTGCTCCCATATGACAATATGCACCTATTCATGAAAGTAAAATGGCAGAAAGAATACTCGAAAAATGTGGTTTGCAAAATGATGAGAAATGATCTCAATTTATAGAATTTGCAAGAGGAATTGCAAATTTAGCAATTAAGTGTGCAAAAAGGAATTTTGAGATGCAATTAGAAAAATTTCATAAAATATGACAATTAACAAATTTGAAAAAGGAAACTTGACATTAATTATGACAAGTTTGATGCACAATTACAAATCAGTGAGTGAAAAAAGAGAAATTTGTCATAAACTATGACAAATATGACAAAATTAAAAAGGAAAATTGTCATAAACCATGACAATTATGACAAAAGAGAAAAAGGAAAGTTGTCATAAACTATGACAATCATGACAAAAGGAAAATGGAAGGTGGATGTTAAAATTTAGGAAGTGGAGGCTAGAAAAGTGGAATGAGTGGATAATTAATTTTTAAATTAATTCCACTCATGTTAGTAAATAAGGAATTAGGAAAAAGGAAAAATTAGAAATAAGAAATTAGGAAATTAATAATAATTCCCAAATTTGAAATTATACAATTAATTAATTGTGGGGAAAAGGGGGAACATTATGATAAATAAAATTTATTTATTTATCATAGGTTAGGACTTAGGAATAAGGAATAAATAAATGATTATTTACCCCTATAAAAGATGAAATTGATTGACATGATTAAAATGATCAATAATGGATAATGACAAAATTGGACATGATCGAGAGATTGAATCGATCAGAATATGATGATAATTAGGGACAAAAATTAGTAATTAATTAAATAGTTTTCATTATTTAATTAATACAAGAATGACACAATATTTTTGATCAAACACACAATATAGAAGACATGTTAAAAAAGGGGGGGCAAGAGGCACAAACCATTTTTTAGTGTCTACAGGATCATATACGAACCATGGTGTAGGAGCAAGAATAATACTCATCACTCCGCAAAATGATGCAATTCCTAAATCTTTTTGACTCAATTTTCCATGTACAAATAACATAGCTGAGTATGAAGCTCTAGTCATCAGATTAAAAATGACTATACAATGGAGAATAAAGAACCTGAGAGTTTATGGTGATTCTCAGTTGGTTATCAGTCAAGTCAACAATGATTACATGACCAAAGACCAAAAAAACTTATCCCATACAAACATTTGATGGAAAAACTGTGTACTTCTTTTCATTACATTATATTTGAAAAAATTCCAAGGGTTCAGAACAAAGCACCAGATGAAATGACAACTGTAGCATCTTTGATCAACATTTTAGGTAATGAAACTAGATTCCAATTTCTAGTAGAACAATTGATGATACCAGCCTATAAGGCTCCAATAACAGAATCAATATCTCTCCTTGTTGGTCCTGAGTCTCCCTAGTACAATGAGGTGTATACTTACCTACAAGACAATACCCTATTGCCTGACCTATCTAGAAACCAAATGAAGCCCCTTATCCGACAAGCCTCTAGGTACACCCTTCTCACTAATACTTTATATAGAAAAAGTCTAGATGAAATGATTTTAAGATGTATCACTTCCACAGAATCCTAGAGAGCCTTATATAAGGTACACAAAGGATTCTATGGGGCCCACGCAGGTGGTAATAGTTTAGCAAAGAAAATCATCAGGATAGGATACTATTGGCCGACTGTAGAGACATATGCTTATAAGTATGTACAAAGATGCCAAAAATGTCAGATACATGGAGATATTATTCACACACTAGCTCAAGACCTCCACCCCATTACTTCACCATGGCCTTTTTCAAAATGGGGATTTGACCTAGTGGGAAAGATTACACCCATTTCCTCTAATGATCATAAATACATAATTACAACAACATAATACTTTACCAAATGGGTGGAAGCAATTCCTCTCACATATATCACTGGTAAGTAGATCTCCATGTTTATTCTAAATCACATCATCTGTCGGTATGGGATCTCTCAAACCATACTTACTGATCATGGTTCACCTTTCCAAAACAAAGATGTTGAGGATCTCTGTGAGAAGTTCAAAATAAAATAGGGTTTCTCTTCTTTTTACTATCCCTAGGGAAATGGACAAGCTGAGGCAACTAACAAAACAATCCTAAAAATCTTGAAGAAAAATTTAAATGAATCTGGTTGAGATTGGCATTTGCAGCTTAGTCCCGCATTATGGGAATATAGAACAAGTGTGAGAACAACTACAGGAGAAACTCCCTTCTCCTTGGTATATGGATCAGAGGTGGTTCTACCCCTCAAAATTAAAATCCCATCCCTCAGAATATCACTGAAGCATATCATATCAGATGAAGACTACAAAGTTGCTAGACTCACTAAACTGGAACTGTTAGATGAGAGATTCCAAAATGCAATGAATATCTTACAAGGCTATCTGAATCGCCTTAGAATAAATTATCACAAGAAAGTCAGACCACGTAAATTTGAAATAGGAGATCTCTTCCTCATGTAAAATCATAAGAATTAAGCAGAAAGAGTTAAACCATGCAAGTTTGAGCCTAATTGGCTAGGACCATATATCATTATCAAACCATGTGACAATAGGGCATATCAACTAGCAACTCAAGAAGGAGATCATCTCTCTGGTTATATAAACAACATGCACCTAAAAAGGTTCTATGCCTGAGAACTCAAGGCCAAGTATACATGCCATATATGATCCTAAAAAAGTAGAAAAAAAAAATATAAAATGTTACCTTGGTGAAAACCTAGCAAACAGGCGCCTTGGCGACAAAAAAAAAATATAAAAAAGAAAAAAAGTAAACAGAAACAAAATCAGTCTCTTAGTGAAAACCTAGAAAACATGCACTATTGTGAAGGTACCTTGGTGAAAACCTGGTAATAACATGTAGCAAGTGTTAAGGTCCCGCTTCGCCATCAATGAGCTCCAAAATATTAAGCTTGTAGTCCCCGCATGCAAGATTGAGTACCCAAACTTATTACAAAAGCACAATCCCCTTTGAGACATCACACTTATCCATGGCTTATATTGACTTAATAGACAGGGGGCAGTCTAAAATGTCCTAAAATATCTAAAAAGTCCTAAAAAAATTCCTAAAAAGAGCAAAATGTCCTGAAGAAATCAATCATAAAAAAATCAAATATTGCAAAAATCTCTGCAATAAATCATCTCAGCCATAAAAAACAAATGATGATCAAACAATCAGTCAAATGCCAAAACTATGAGCTTCACAAATTGACAATGGACTCATGTGACTCAACTTATCAACAATCCAATATGTCATCAATCGAATGATTCAATCTATGATTAATCAAGCTATCAATTGTCTTAGACAATGACAAATATACTGAAAACCAAATCGATTGGTCTTATATGAATTATCCTTCCTGAAACCAAACACATCCACAATCAAACATCAAAATCCAAGCCAATCAACGAACAATAAGGATGTTGACTAGGTCAGTCATGTCAGTCTGTTGTCATTTTATCTTTCATGATTGTGTTCTTACGCTCCTCAAGGATACCACTGAGTGGCGAGAGTGGTTATGATGGATCATAATTTTTTTTCTTTGTTTTTTGTTTGTGGAGTGTTTCAATTTGATTTTGGGGCAAGGATAATTCAGGATAAATGCAATAGGAGCTATCACGCATCTGGTAGCCACACAGTTCTACAATCTGAGCTAATCCCTACAAAAAAATTGAACATTCCTTAGCTATTATATGCTTGTTATCAAAGATTATTGTAGTATCTAGATGGTCAATATATGGGTACATTTGTATCTCTTTCTTTTCATAATAAGGCACAATGATGAATAAAGATTAGAATGTATGACAACGGCTTGGTTTCATCAATTATTTTTTATTTCTTTTCCAAACTAATCTCTCACTAACTTTCTTCTAACTAACACATGCATGTACTTAGATACATTGTGCATTTTAGGTTTGCATTCATTTATTGAATAAGAAAAATCCCAAACATATACATATTATATCATGTACTCAATGAATCCATCATCAATAACATCATAACTAACATAGGAGTGCATTCATCATCATCATATATTGATTCAACATTATCAACAAATTAATGCTCACCTGACACATTTTTTATGCTTAATTTGTTGAGGAGGCATATAGTCCACCTGTTGTCATTGGGGCAGGATCAAATCTGAAAATTATTTGACACAACGTGATGAATCACATTGTATCAAAGAGGGGCAAATGTAGACACGCTAAAATGGACAGACTTGCGACCTTGCATTTAATTCCTAATTTTCCTTTGGTAAATAATGATTTGTTTAATCATTAGTTAAATCATCTATTTCTTCTAAATTAGATCCTCTAATCATTTCTTCAAAATTAATTAAATAATTAATTTTATTTAATTAATAAACCTTAATTAATTAGTCTTTATTAGTTAATTAAGTTCAATTTCCTAAAATTTTTAATTTAATTATTTAAACTTATTAATTAACAGTTTCTTTAATAATTAGTTAATCATCTATTTCTTCTAAATCCAATCCTCTAATCATTTCTTCAAAATTGATTAAATAATTATTTTTATTTAATTAATAAACCTTAATTAATTAATCTTTATTAGTTAATTAAGTTCAATTTCCTAAAAGTTTAGATTTAATTATTTAAACTTATTAATTAATGGTTTCTTTAATCATTAGTTAATCATCTACTTCTTCTAAATCTAATCCTCTAATCATTTAATCATATCTCCAAAATTAATTTTATTTAATTAATAAACCTTAATTAATTAATCTCTATTAGTTAATTAAATTCAATTTCCTAAAGTTTAAATTCAAAAATTTAAACTTATTAATTATTCTTCTAATTAAATTAATTTCATTAAATTAATTTAATTTCACTCTTAATTCTATTTTAAATCAAAATAGAATTCAAATATCTCATTTATGAGTATTTTAATTTCTAAAATCAATTAAATAATCAAATAAATCTTCTCTCCAGTTCAAAAAAGGGAACTCATGTGCTATCTCTGTGATTGCATAAATTGCTTCATCTTCTCTCCAGTTCAAAAAGGGAATTCATGTGCTATCTTTGTGATTGCATAAATTGATCCACCTTCTCTCTAGTTCAAAAAAGGGAACTCATAATCAACTCTACAGTTGTCTCAACCATTTCCTCTTCTCTTCAATTAAGAGGGGAAGTTTATTGATTGCTTCTTCTGTTCCCATTGATCTCAGCCTCCCATTTCAAAGTATCTGGGATCAATCTCATCCATCCAAATCATTTTCATATTCTATATAATCAACCTTTATCAGCTATTTGAGAGGATCCAAGATCTCCAACTTTGTACACAATTACTATGCAGGATTTTCGTAGGAAGCATCAAGCAAAATTGTTATCATTTGGATCTCATTTTCTCAACACTCCCAGGTCATAGATTTTGTCAACGCTAATACTGAGCACCATATGTACAACATTTTAGGAGTAGAGAGAAGCAATAGAAGCTTCAAGCATTGGGGTTACTAACCCTCTTGTTTGAGTGTGCAGACATAGACCTATACAGATTATTTCCCTCATGGAAGGCCAAGTAAAGGAGTTATCTATCAAGGAAGGAGATACACCCACATCTAAATCTTCTTCTTCTCAATCAAGCATTGTGGTGAATTACAACATCCATTACACGAGGTTTTTTCTTTCATGATTTCCTTTTAGGATTTTGTGTTAACTCAAAGCTATTGCACCAACATACTTGATCACATTCAAAGAAGAATTTGCATTATCAAGGTATAATACATTCTATTTTCTAGATCTAGCCTTTGCTATATGATAACATGCTTTCATTTCTTTCATTTCATTTCAAGTTTGATTCTAAATAGGGGTGTAACTAAGGAAAACCCCTCTATCCAACCTTCTTCCTTATTTTTCTGTGTTTGGGAATAGATAGTGTGACTGTTGGGATTTGATTTTGCAAGTACAGGTTCTATCAAGAAGTCTACAACTAAAATTGGACAAAAACCCTAGGAACAAAATTCCCTAGGCTTCTTGTTCCCAACATATCACTCTTAGATTCAATCTATAGGTCAATATAGTTTCTGAGTTTTCTTTTTAGGTCACAACTATTTTTTTTGTCTCTTTTTGTCAATCTGTAATTTTTAAAAATTCTTAATTTAGCTCATTTTAGTCATTTATCTTTCATAACTAGATTAATTCTCCAAAACCATTTCGTTCTTAATCACATGCAACAAACAATCATTGCACTCACTTATCTTTTTAGTCCTACTTACACCTATTGGGTCATCTTCCTTGTGATTGTGCATTAGGAAAAGGGGTACCATCCTATCCTCTTCTCTTTTCTTATTGTACATTTGGTGAATCTAATACATGATATTTCCACTTTTGATTTGGTGTTAGATATACTTTTCATATTTAGATCTAATATGGATAGCTTTCATGGAGTTTTTTAAGCTATATTGGTGCGTGATAACTTATGTTATCACATTTCTCCTTGCTTCTCTTCATCAATCACATGTGGTGAATTTAATGTTGTTTATATTCCTTTGTGGTGTTCTTTCATATGGTACTATGAGACTTTTAAATATATTCCTCCTTATAAGGCATGTTTCAATTCCTTTGTCAATATTTCATGTGGTTTTCTCATTCAATTCTTAATTAAATGCATGAAATATGTTTATTACATAAAGGTATTTGTTGATAAACCTAAAGAGAACATTAGCATACACCACATTAATCCTCCTCATATGGTTCCTATTGATCACAAAGATAGAGATCTATCTCCTAATTATCCTATTTTAGTGAGGCCTAGAGCCTCTCCTCCCCAATCCACCTTAATGGATAGTCTTGAGGAAGCTAGTTTGTGCACTTCTTTATATTATCTTAAACAATCCTCCTTTAATCAAAGCATTATTCATAATATGATGTTAATAATTTCCTTGATGATTTATCTCCGAGAATAACATAAAACTTCTTCTTCTTCTTCTTCTCTAACTAAAGAAAATGAGAATAGTTATATGAATCCTAATATTTTTCCTCATCTTCCTCTTTATACCACAAATATTCATAAAGCTCAAGATGAATGTCCTTCCCCATCTACATTAAAAACTACTAACAATGTGGGTTATGACATTACTACTCAACAAAGTTATATTGGACAAGGTCTTGGTATTAATGAAAAAGGTAAAATCCCTATGGATCCTTATACAAAAATTACTATATGTGGTCTAGGATTTGTACCTCAAGTCATCATTTTTCCTTATCCCAATCTTTCTTCATCACAATAAAAACTTCCTTTAGACATTCTTTTACCAACACTGTCCATGGTTACATCACCTTTTGATGATTATTTGGCTTTGGATAAAAGAATATTTTGGATAATTAAATATGATCCTAAGATTCATTTTCCTTTTATACATTCTCCAAAGAATCAAAGACCTATTAATGGTAAATTTTTATGTCTTTTTGATCATGGCAATAAACATTCTCTTTTTGATTGTATTAAATTCAAACAATTTGTTCAAGATTTAGTAGATAGATCTCTTCTATTCTTAGCAATAGATATTATGCTTTCTCTTGATATTAAAAATATACCTTAGCATCTCTACTTTATATTATGTTTTTCTCCATCATGTAGTCCTAATAGATTACATCATTTGGGGCTTTTAATTTTATATGATGTTCATTTTGAGCAACATAATAGGTCTTTTCACTTGTCCTGCTTGGGGGACAAGGTCTCTCTCTCTCTCTCTCTCTCTCTCTCTCTCTCTCTCTCTCTCTCTCTCTCTCTCTCTCTCTCTCTCTCTCTCTCTCTCTCTCTCTCTCTCTCTCTCTCTCTCTCTCTCTCTATTATATTCTTAATTTCTCCTTCTAAAGGATCCATTATCTCTTTGTTGGTTAAATATCTTGTACTATTATGTCCTTCCATACATGGACTTGTTTTTTAAGAATCTTTCTCTTTAGGAGATAGATATCCTTCTTTATAATCTCTTCCTTGCATGGAAGTGTATATCTCTTGTAATTGATTGTCCACTAAATTTGTATAATGTGGCATCCTTTGTCCTTTTCCTTTCATGAGACATATTTATCTCTCTTTTTGGGTTTTCATAATTTATAGTGGTACATTTGTTGTGATATGAAATCCTTTGTTTCATGCAAGGATTGGTCATCTTTTTAGCAATCTCTTTAGAGCATGTCTATTATAAATGATACTCATCTTAGGGAGTGTATAGTTCCTCTCATTCTTTCTAAAGGATTCATTATCCATTTTTTGACTTGTTTCTTTTATAGTATGATATCCTCTATTGCATGAATTTTCTTTTCTTACATTATGATCATCTCTTTTCTAGGAGATTTGCATCCTTGTTCACAACTTATTCTTGCTTGAAAGTGCATGTCTATTATAAAAAATCTATCACTTAGGTTTTATAATGTTTTATCTTTTTCCTTGCCTTCACCCTTGGCGGGAAAGATCTTAGTTTATTCTTTCCCTTTATAAGGATCTACTTTCCTTGGTATAGTGGCCTTTGTTTATCACGTGACACTCTTTTCTTATATGGAATTGTTCATTTTTTATTTAGGATTTTGTCTTATGCAAGAGATTTCAATTCTTGATCACAACCTCATCCTTATTTGTAAAACTATGATCATCCTAAATAAATTTCCTTACTTCAGGACTTAAAGTGTGTTATCCTTCATCAAGAATCCCTTTTTAACCTAAAAATAGGGAGGTTAAAAAGGGTGCATTCTTTTTCTCCTTCCCTCTTTGAATTTAAGATGTTATCTTTGTTCAAGAACTCCTCTTGAAGGTAGATGTCTTGTAGCCAAGATATATTCCTTTCAAGGTTCTCTTCCCACTTGTAGATATCCTTTCACAGTTATTTATTCCTTGGCTAAAATGAATCTTCCCTCTTTGCCGAGGTTACAAGCATACATTGTTGTTTTAAGCATATCTCCTTGTTTTTGGAAGTAGGTATCCATGTTCTCTTTTCCTTATGATGTCATCATAGTTCTATGTCACCATAATGAGGGGGCACACATACAACCTCCTTTGGCTATTATGTAACTTTTATTGGTCCTTTGACTCATCGCTTCTTTTATGGATTCAAACAGAGACTATGCTTTCCGTATGATTGATCTCATAAGCCGCCCCATGAACATAGTTTTATAAGCTTCCCCATGCACAAAATTTTATAAGCCACCTTGTGCACAAAGTTTTATAAGCTGCCTCATGCACAATTTTTTTTAAGCTGCCCTGTGTGCAAAGTTTTTGTAAAGCTGCCCGATGCGTAAAATATTCATCCTATGCAAAATTTTTTCAAGGTAGAGTTGAATAGCATCTCATAGCTTGCTAGACCATCAATTATCCTACTCTCTATCTCTCTCTCTCTTTGGGACGAGTAGAGATATCACAATACAACTTGTTAGCCTTTCTACTCTTTCCTTCTCTTCTCTCCCATGGATCACCTTGCATAACATAACTTGCTATACTATTGGATTCATGGTTTCTCTCTTCTTTCCATGCTCTTCTAGCTTTTCTAGTGGGTTATATTGTGGAGTGTTATTATTCCTTGATGGATGTTATTTCCCTTTCCATGTGATCACTTGTGCTCTTGCAATAGATTTTTGAACATGGTGCTAGTAAATGGAACATTTCTGATTGAGGTCTCTTCAACTAGTTGATTTGGAGTTTTTGTTTTTAGTACTAACCCCTTTTGGTTTGTATATTTTGTCTTTTTTTTTTTGTCTTGTGCCCTTATGCATGGTTGTCCGAGTTGAGATCCTTTGTTTGGGGCTTGTATCCTTAAAATTAGTGATTTCTTATCTCTTCGTGATTTTCCCATGACCATTTTTCTCTCTCTTCTTCTCTCTTGTTTCCTTTAGCATGAGCATGAGGTTATATAATACTATTGCTTAAGTGGGAGCTAAATGTGTCATCCTAAATTGTAAAAACTCAATTAGTGTACAATTTTTGGATTTATTGGTCACTCACCTTAGTGTATTTTCATAGTAGGATTTCATATGGCACTTAATAAACACCTAAATTCAAATATGGGTCCTTTATCATTTCAAATATTGCTTAAACTTAAGGAAAACCATTATTTCTAAGTGTGCTCCTCTTTATTTCCTCCAATCACATAATTTATTTCATCTCATTGGCTCTATGTTACCATTTGTGGCCTTTGTATTTTGCCTCAATCTCAGAACCGACTGTACTTTGTAATCTTGCATCCCTTGATTTTTTGGGACCTGTGATCTCAATCTGAGCTCTGATTGGCTTGAAAAAAATGCCTAGGGCGTTGTGTTCCTAGGATCATAAGACCTAGGATGTTGTGTTCCTGGGAACATAACACCTAGGGTATTGTGTTGCTGGGAATATTATGCCTAGGGAATTTTATTCCCTAAAGATCAGGCCCAAATTGGATTTGGAGTCCTATCTCAGTGGTTTAGTGGGATATTTGGATCTACGGTTAGCATTCTTATGTTTTAACCCTTGAGATTTTGTCATAGGTATATAAATACCCTATATCTCCTCATTTTGGCATTCATCCATTATCAAGCAATCCCTAATTATCAAACATTCATTATCATCAAGTATAAGAAATCGAGGCAAGCATTAACATTCAATATCTAAACATCTTCTCAAGAATTCAAGGTGTTCTTCTCTATGGATCAATTTTATTTCCCTCATTGAAGGCCACATAAAGGAGTTATCTATCAAGGAAGGAGATATACCCACATCTACATGTTCTTCTCATTAATCAAACATTGTGGCAAATTACAACATCTATCACATGAGGTTTTATCTTTCATTATTTCCTTTTGGGTTTTTGAGTTAAGTCAAAGTTGTTGCATCAACATACTTGATCACATTCAAAGAAGCATTTGTATTATCAATGTATGAATACATTATATTTTTTAGATCTAGCCTCTTCTATATGATACACTTTCATTTCATATCAAGATTTATTCTAGATAGGGGTTTGACTGAGGCAAACCCCTCTATCCAACCTTCTTCCTTATTTTCTTATGTCTAGGAACAAGAAGTGCGACTATCGAGACTTGATATGGAAAGTATAGGCTTTGTAAGGAAGTTTGCAACTAAAATTAGGCTAAAACCATTGGAACAAAATTCCCCAAGCTTCTTGTTCTCAAGAAAAAATTCCCAAGGTTGTTTGTTCACAACATATCACTCTTAAATTTGGTCTACAAATCAATACAGTTTTTGAGTTTCTGTTTCAGGTCACTACAACTTTCTGTCTGTTTCTATCAATCTATATTTTTTAAAAAACTACTTAATTTAGCTTATTTTAGAAATTTATCTTGCATCATTAGATTAATTATCCAAAACCATTTTATTATCAATCACATAAAGTGAAGGATCATTACATTCACTTATCACTTGAGTCCTACTTAAGCCTATTATTTCATCTTCCTTCTGATTGTGCGTTAGGAAAAGATGTGTCATCCTTTCCTCTTCCCTTTTCTTATTGTACAATAGGAAATGTACTTTTTTATTATGTAAATTCCTAAAATATTCTATTGTGTCTTCTATCAAACATTCCTATTGGAAGAGGGTTTGGAACCATAAGATAATTCCTAAAATTATTGTTTTGGCGGGTTGCCACTCATAATAAAATACTAAATATAGATAATTTGAAAAGAGAGAGGATTCTAATTACCAAATAGATGTATATTGTACCATCAAAATAAATAAATTATCTCTCATCTCTTCTTATATTATTATTAATCAAGGCTTATCTAGGAAAAATGTATGCATAAATTAAGCATTTTTTGGGTGATGAGCAATAACATGATCACCTTTTTGAGAGATACAAATCCCTCTTGCACACTTGATCGTTAAAGATATTTAAAATAAAGGTTTCCCCTCACCTTGTTTGGAGTGTCTAAAAGGAAAGAAACAACCATATTTTTGTAAAAACTAAAAAAATGTTGAATTATTATTTTTTGCTTTTAAAAAAACAACTTTTGAAAAATGTTTCTAATAAGAGATCAAATCTTCTTTATAATCTTTCTGAAGTGGAATTTAATAAATATTGGGGCATAAATAATGACATGAGAAAAATATATAGGACTATAAAATTGGTTTGTAAATATTCTTCATGTTAAAAATGCTCCTTATGGTTAGGTCAATATAAATTTTGATAGTGTTTCTAAAGGCAATCTTAGGCCAACTAGAGGTGGGGGAGTGATAAGATCTCATGAAAATAAGTTTACTGCCACATGTGCAATAGAAAATGGGGATCATATAATAGGATGCAAGCTCTCCCAAAATTCACCAGGTGTACATTAGAAATATGAACCCACCTCAAGTCAAATGGATCAACACCACAAAATAGATGAGGTGATACCAATTTTGAATTCAGATCTTAGGATGTTGTATTTATTTTTGTGTGTATTGTATGTGTTATTTGGGAATTGAATTATCTAAATTTTTAGATTAAAATGCTAAAAAGGAAATTGAAATTGAAATGTGATAAAATGTGTTAAAGATAAGTGTACCTTGGAAAGATGAAGGATATGTTGTTTTGTTGTTTTTTCTGAATGTCAGGATCCTGGAAACAACTGTACTTCCAGATCTGAGTCCTGGAAACTATTTGTTGTCTGTCCTGAAAATCTAATCCTATTTCTTGCATAACATTTGAAATGTTTTGTATAGAATAAAATAGTGAGAAATGCTAAGATGTAGATCACTCACCAATTTCTAGGATACATTAGGAATACAAACCTAACCCTTAAGTGAAATTATGATTAGCACAACCAAAAGGGTAAGGGCTCTAATGTAAGATTTAAGCCAAATATGTATTTGGTATTCCTTTATGATAATATATGATGTTGATATGATAAAGAAAGATATATAAGATCTGATCTATGAAGGAAAATGAATGAAGTAGGGAGGAATTAATTCACCTTGAATCAAGAAGAGAAAATATAAAATTCATATCTAAATTTGAATTTTGTTAGAATGTCAGATCTTGTTGTAACTCTAGAACTGGGGTTTTGAGACCTGTATCTGTCCACTCTGCAATTTTCAGCCAAAAAGTGCAAGAAAAATTTGAGAAGTTGACCTATACCCAGGAACAAGTCGATAAGTCAACTTGTTCCTAGTAGCTCCAAATCTAACAAAACTTTTTGGGTTCCTGTGTCTTCACCTTTACCTCCCAGATCTAGATATCCAAGTCCTTAAACTTGTTCCTAGATATAGAAATATGGGGAAGAAGGTTGTGGAAATGGATAATGTGTTGTCATATAGAAAATATTAAATATGAATAATAAACTATATCATACCATGCAGATGAAAATAACTCTTTGAATGTGATTAGTAATGTTGATGTAAAAGCTTTGAATCAACAAAAAAACCAAAAGGAAATCGTATAAGACAAGACCTCATGTAGTAGACACTTGCAATTCACCACAATGTGTGATTGGGTAATAATAATGAAGAAATATAATTAGATGAATGTAGATCTCCTTCCTTGATGTCAAACTCCTTTTCTTGGCCTTCAACAGAGAAAGAAGATAGATGCATGGAAGGAAATTCCTTGCATGCATGAGGGAAATAAAGACTTGAAATTCTTTCTTTGCGTGAATTATTTCTAGTGGATGCCTTCACCAATGGATGCTTACTTGCATTTGGATCTCTTGAATGCACAATGAAAGTATGATAGCTCGCATGGATGTGTATATGGATTGTGGATGTGAAAATGAGAGGAAGATGCCTTATTTTATATTAATTTTAGAGCCCAAACTGAGTCTAGGTCGACCATGCATCTAACCATTAGAGAAAGATCCTGACATTGGCCCCTCGGCTAGATCTAGGTTCTAAATCCCAGGAACAAGTTGAGAGCCAACTTCTACCCTGGGAACAAGTTGAGATTTCAACTTGTATCCCAGGGAGCAAGTCGATAAGTCAACTTGTCCTAGGTAGAATTTGAACATAAACCTAGGGAATGTCAAGGAAAGTGTGAAAAAGGAGGGGAAACACAAGTAGCTAGTATGTTAGGGTAGATCCCAAAAATAGAAAATAAATGGATAGGGCCTTCTTTTATATTGATTTCAAAGCCCAAACTGAGTCTAGGCTGACCATGCATCTAACCATCATAGAAAGATCCCAACATTAGACCCTCGGTCATATCTGGGTTCTAAATTCTAGGAACAAGTTGAGAGCTGACTTGTACCCTAGGAAAAAGTTGAGATCTTGATCTGTATCCCAGGGAAAAAGTCACGAAGTTGACTTGTCCTAGATAGAATTCTCACAGAAACCTAGGGAATGTTGGGAAAAGTGTGAAAAAGCAGGAGAGGAAACATAGGTAGCTAGTATGTTAGTGTAGATCCCAGAAATAAAAAATAAATGGATAGGGCCTAGGTAAGGACATGAATTATAGGATTGGAGGAAAAGGAAAAATCGTGCCTAGAAGAGAGCCAACCTCAAGTTAAAGGATGGGGAGGACCCATATTTGAATTAGGTATACATTTAATTGTAATATGAGATCCTACCAAATAAAATACACTAAAGTATGCACAAAATGGTCCTAAAATGAGAACAATCTAGGTGCTTACTTTTTAGGAGGATACGTTTATCCCCT
Organism: Thuja plicata; assembly: GCA_018584345.1. Classification (NCBI taxonomy): domain Eukaryota; kingdom Viridiplantae; phylum Streptophyta; class Pinopsida; order Cupressales; family Cupressaceae; genus Thuja; species Thuja plicata. Next base: position 438,945 of record MU213459.1, read on the forward strand.
ACTTTAGCGGGAGTATGAGACAAGATCATACTCATGGTAAAGGAAGAGATATAAGAAATAAATAATGATGAAGGAGAGATATATGATCATGGAAAATTGCAAAGAGGTAAGAAAAAACTAAGTTCAAGGATGTAAGCCCCCAAACCAAGTATCTCAACTCCACATCCATGCAAAAGGGCACGAAAAAAAAAGAAAAAAAAGAAAAAAGACACAACGCACAAAATGGGTTAGTACTAAAACAAGAATCCAAATCAACTAGTGAAAGAGACCTCAACCAAAAATCTACCATCCACTAATATCATGTGTAGAAATCTATTGCAAGAGAACAAGTGATCACATAGAAAGGATAAGAGCATCACCAAATATGATAAAAACTCCATGATCTAACCCACTAGCATAGTCATGAGAGCATAGAGAGAGAGACCATTAATCCAACAGGCTAGAAAACTGTGTTATGCTAGGTAATCCATGAGGCGAGAAAGGAAGACAAGTAGAATGACCAAAAAACTATGTTATGCTTAGGTAATCCATGAGGCGAGAAAGGAAGACAAGTAGAATGACCAAAAAACTGTGTTATGCTTAGTTCGACTCATATCAAAGAGAAATGAGAATCGATGGTCTAGCAAACTGTGTTATGCTAGGCAACTCTACCTTGAAAAAATTATGCACGATGATGATGAATTTGAAAATGTTTTGCACACAAGGGTGGATTAAAAATGTTTTGCGCATAGGGGTGAATTTAAAACAAATTGCACACATGGGTTACTTAATTTTTTTTTTTTCACAAGGGGTGGCTTAGGGATCAATCTTGTGGATCCATAAATAAATTTTTTCATATAATGTACAAGGGAGGCCATATGTATGTCCTCCTCTTTATGATGGAAACTTAGGTGACATCATAAGGAAAGAGAAATTAAGGATACATACTTTCAACAACAAGAAGATATCTTGAAAGCAACAATGTATGCCATAGACTCAGCTAAGAGTGTTGAATCTTATGAGCTAAGGAAATAGATAATCGTGAAAGGAAGAGACCCTTGAAAGGAAGAGATGTTGGTTGCAAGACATCTACCTTCAAGAGGATTCCTCAATCAAAGATAACATATTAAAGACAAAGAGGGGAAGAGAACATGAATGCACCCATTTAGCCCCCTATTGATAGGTGAAAAAGGGATTCTTGATGAAGGAGGAAAAACTTTTAAATTAATAGTAAGGGAGAAGAGAGAATTCCAAATAAAAAAAAACAATTCTTCATTGGAAAATAATGTCACATGATAAAAAAATGTCACTATACTAAGAAAATTAGCTCCTTAGAGAAGAGAGAGAAAAACACACATGAAATCTTGGGCTCCAAGTGTGAAGGAAAGATAAAATATACGATGCATCCTTAATGATAGTTACCTCATAATAGATACATAATTATAATAAAAATAAGTTTCAAACCAAAGAAAAATACTAATGTAAAACAAACATATTTATGCTAGAATATAGATCACATTATAAAGTAAACAAGTCATAAACGAGGGAGACGAATATTATAAATGATATAGATGATTATTTTGTAATAGATATGTCCTTTGTGGAATGAAAGTTATTGTTAAGCAAAGATGTAAGTATCTTGTGTGAAACAAAGAATCGTATACCAAAAATAATGTACAATCATTAAATAATACCAATCCATGGAGAGATGAGGAAGATAAGGGGAAATAAGGATGCCACATTATGTAAACTTAGTGGTAAACCCAAATATACAAGATATGCACTTCCAAGAAAGGAATAAATTGTAAGGAGGTTATCAATCTCATTGAGGAGAAAGATCCTAAACAAAAAGTCCATACATGGGAGGACATCATAGTATAAAAGAGATGATCAACAAAGAGATAATGCATCCTTTAGAGAAATAATAAAAGAGAGAAATAGAGACCTATTATGTTGGTCAAAGAAAACATCATGCAATACAAAGAGCTAAATGAGAGACATAGACTGCATGATGGAGGAAAACATAATAGGTAATATGAATGTTAAAAGATAAATTTTATATTTGGATCATATATGAGATATTGATAGTGTATAGTGGTATCATCAGATGGAGGAGAATGAAATTTTCTTGTGTGTTGAAAAAAAATAGTAATGAAGCCTTGGAAATGGTTGTGAACAATGTTTTCTTGAGTTGTATATCCAAGATCTTGTGCACTATTGGTTTGAGTAGGAATCATATCTTATCCATTCTTTGGTTTAGAAGGTAGGTAAATGTTATGAGAAGGTGTTGTGAAGGTATCAATAATAGAAGGATTGATCTCTATAGGGAGATGTTTATTCCTATCACTATTATTGTCATCCATTTTAATAGAAGAGGTATATTGGGAGAAAGATCATGAATGAAATGCATAACATCATTTTGTTTCCCAAGAAATTGGTGATTATGATAATATGTAGGAGGAAAAGAAGGATCTAGAGGGTTACCATTTTCAAATTCTTTCACCAAGGTACCTTTGGGAGAAAAAGGGTCACTATTCTCTAATGTGAAATTCATAGGAGAATTTTCTTCAGTTAATAAATAAACCTTAGAAGAGGTGAAAGTATGTAAAGGTAGAGTGCCTTTAATAGTTTCAATATAATTCTCTTGCTTCAAAATATTCTTATAAAGAAGAGGACCTTTGTGAGTGGGACAAACATAACTCATTAAAGCCTAATCCTTAGAAGGAATTCCAATTAAATGCAAAGGAAGTAAAACATCATTATGAGAGATAAGAATGATATCATATTTGTTCACCAAATGGTCTCCATATGAGAGGGACATTGTAGGAGAGAGATCATCATTGTTCTTGAAGGGATCATCCTTAAGAGGGAGGTCCTTAGAAGTGGTTATTATATCTTCTTGCACTAAAATATCCTTATGGGTAGGAATAAGTTTGGGAGAGGGGAAATCATGAATGAAATGAAAACCTAATCTATCATCACATGCATGGAAAGTTTAAACCTTGAAACTCTTGAATATAACTTGAAATTGAACTAAAAAATGAAGAGAAGAATTCCATTTATGAAAACTAAAATGTAATTAAATGATAAATAAAATTTTCTGTACTTTTTATTGTTTTTCAATATGCAATATGAAAATGACCTGGATCTAGGAAATTTTTTATGTGTTTTTTTTAGTAATGAATGCATCTAATATAATTAAATGCCAAAATGCTATGATGAAATGCACGTAAATGAGATCTAAACACCAAATCAAAAGTATGCAGTGTAATGTGTTGGGTTCACCAAAATGTATAAAATGGCGAGCAATGCTAAGATGTAGATCAGTCACCAAGTTTTAGAATACATTAGGAATACAAAACCAACCCTTAAGTGAAAATATGATTAGAAAAACCAAAAGGATAAGGGCGCTAATGCAAGATTTAAACCAAAGGGGGATTTCATATTCTTTTATGACAATAGATGATGTTGATATGATAAAGAACTATATAGAAGATCTGATCTATGAATGAAAATGCAAGAAGTAGGGAAGAATAAATGCACCTTGAATAAAGAAGAGGAAATATGAAATTTAGATCTGAATTTGACTGTCACTAGAATGTTGGATCCTATCGTAACTCCAAAACTAGGGTTTTGAGACCTATATCTGTCTGCTCTACAATTTTAAGCAAAAAAGTGCAGGGACAAGTTGAGAAGTTGACTTGTTCCCACTAGCTACAAATCTAATGAAACTTTCTTGGTTTCTATATCTGCACCTTTACTTCCCAGATCCAAATCTGCAAGTCCCAAAAATTATTGCTACATACAGAAAAATAGGGATAAAGGTTGTGGAAAAGGGGTTTGCCTTGGTCAAATCTCTATTTAGGAATAAACCTTGAAATGAAATGATGTAAAGGAGAAATGTGTTGTCATGTAGCAGAGATTAAATTTGAATAATGAAGTATATCATAACATATAGATGCAAATACCTCTTTGAATGTGATCAAGAATGTAGATGCTTGTAATTCACCACAATGTGTGATTGGGGAAGCAAATGAATGTAGATCTCCTTTCTTGATGTCAAACTCATTTTATTGGCCTTCAATGGAGAAAGAAGCTAGATATATGGAAGGAAATGCATTGCATGCATGAGGTAAATGAATACTTGAAATGTTCAATTTGGTTGAATGCTTGATTATGGATTCCTTCACCAATGGATGCTTACTTGCACTTGGATCTCTTGAATGCACAATGAAAGTATGATAGCTTGCATGAATGTGTATATGGATCATGTATGTGAAAATTAGAGAAATAGGCCTCCTTTTATAATGACTTCTAAGCCCAAACTAAGTCCAGGCCGACCATGCATCTAACCCTCGGAGAAAGATCCTAACATTGGGCCTTGGGCCAAATCTGGGTTCTAAATCCCAGGAACAAGTTGAGAGCTGACTTGTACCCTGGGAACAAGTTGAGAAGTTAACTTTTCCCATGTAGAACTTGCACAAAAACCTAGAGAATGTTAGGGAAAGTGTGAAAAAGTAGGAGGGGAATGCAATTAGCTGAGATGTTAGGGTATATCTCATAAATAGAAAAAAAATGGATAAGGCCTAGGTAAGGAAATGAATTGTGGGATTGGAGGAAAAGGAAAAATCATTCCTAGAAGAGAGAGCCAACCTTGAGTTAAAGGATGGGGAGGACCCATATTTGAATTAGGTATACATTTAATTGCAATACGAGGTCCTACCAAAGAAAACACACCAAAGTAGGCACAAAATGGTCCAAAAATGAGCACAAGTTAGGTGATTAATTTTTAGGATGATACAAGTTCTCTACCTAGGTTCAAGGTGTTTGGGATATTATGCACCTAATGAATGTGTTCCAAATTCTGCAGGGACCTGTGTCAGGACCTGCAGAGATCAGATCTTCTTTTACAGCTTCCTAGTGTATACCTTTACACTGAAAAAATTGGGAAATAGGTTGGCTAAAGGGGTTTACCTTAGTCAAACCCCTAATTAGGAATCAACCTTGAAATATGAAATGTAAAGCATAAAGTAAACACAAAAGTTTAATATCATGTTAATGTTCTTACCCTCATGGACAAATATTTGTATTGCTCAATTCCATGAAGTATGCTTGACGTTTGTTTCTTGAATGTATAATTTGACCTTGTAGAAGATATTTAGGTTCAAGGTATCCTTTAAATATGCATGGATCTATGAATACCACCCCTAGATCTTGATTTTCTTGAAATGTTTGATCACACTTGCAAGTAGAAAGGGAAGAATGATGAAGAAAGAGAGACCTTCTTTTCTTGTTTGAGAGATCCACTAAAACAACACCTTGGGATATACAATATTGCTCCAACTTGAATAAGATATCCTTGATGAGATGGAAGAAGAATAAGAATGCCTTGGCTTGAGATCTTGAAATCACCTAGCTTGCTTGAATGTTCTTGAATCATAATTATTGCTCCAAAGTAGATTATTGATTCCATATAGTTGATGGATTAAAAACGAAGAGAGATATAGGGTTTATATAATTTTCACCTCATTTAGGGATCTAAAACTAAGCCAGGTCAACCACCAGAGAAGAATTAAATTAAAAACCCCAATATCAGGCTCCGGGCCCAATCTAGGACAAAAACCCTAGGTGGAGAATGCCTAGAACATTGTGTACCTAAGGACATACCATTTGAAACATTTTTCACCCTAGAATTTTGTCCCAAACTTTTCCAAGGACATTAGGATGACAACCATAGGCCTCAATTTGAATTACAAGTTGTTGAGATGAAGAAAAACATGAAAAAGACTTCAAAATCATAAAAGAGGGGCTATAGGTCCTAATTAGAGCCACCAATAATGGGTGCTAACTTTTTAGGATTGTACATTTAGCCCCCACTTTAGCGGTATTATGAGACAAAATCATGCTCATGGTAAAGTAGATCAATGTATATGAAATGTCTTATCAAGGTCAAGGAGACAAAGAAGAATCAAGCCCCCAACTGACTTAAGTGTTCATGAAATCCAAAACCAAAATAAGAGAGGCATCACTCAAGAGCTAAAGGAAGAGAGAGAAAGAGGCCATGACCACTATCCCAGTAAGGAGCTACCTTACCATGGATCATGCAAAGGAAAAGGTGTTGCAAAAGATGACATTGAAAGTCTAGCAAGCTACATAGTTTCTAGTCAACCCATCAAAGAGGATCAGTCTAAGGATTTGAAAATTGGAGTGTGTGTGGTTAGTCAAAGGACCAAGCGTGTGTGGTCAATCAAAGAACCAATGAAAGAAAGATCAAATTAAGGATCCATGATAAGTAACATTGAATCATTGTGTGTGTGCAAAGTGTAAAACAATGAGCGGAGTGTATGCCCCCACGTTAAAAAAATTGCAAATGCCTTAATGAGAGAAATGGATTTAACATAGCGTACATGCATCCAACAAAAGATGTTTCCACTATGAGACGCCCCTAAGACAGACCAAACCAAGGGAAATGAAACACATAATAAAGAGAGCACAGAAGGGATCTACTAACATAGAGATGAGTATGATCATATGATAATACATGTGTGTATATTATATCAAAATGAAATATCATCATTCCCCCAAGGTAGCATAACTACAAGTACAAAGGAAGAATGTCATGTAAGAGTCATGAAGAAGTGTCTTTTTGGGCCAATGAGATACAAATAGAGGAATATCACAACAGATCGATTCCTTTATCACCTTGTGCCAATAGAGAAATATGGTGTGTTTAAATAAATATAAACAAAATTTTTAACAAGAAACACATCACGTGGGAAGCACATCACAAAAAACAAGCAAATGCATAAAATACACTGCACAAGAGGAGCTAGTCAAGCATATTGCCTGCCCCCATCTCGATCTGTAATGTTCCAGGAAGGTGGGAAACTTGCAAGAGGAGAAACATAAAGCATGGTAGATGGAACAATAGCTAGTTCCAAAGAAGGACAATGTTGTAAACATGGGTCACTTTGTTCATCACTAGGACTAAGAGATAATTGCTGTGTAAAGATATCTGGAAAATCATGATTAACATCAATAAGCTCATACATGTCATTAGAATCATTAGCATGAATATCATTGTTAGTTGCATCAAAAGAATCATCATATAGAGTATCTTCATCATCCAAATTAATCATAATAGAATCCAAGATACGAATATAATTATCATGTTTGTTCAATCTTATCTTCTTCAAATTGAATTCCTCCTCTGGACTATGCATAGGTCAGTCAAATGTTATCAAAGCATCAGTAGCTATTTTAGGGGAGGAAAGGATTTGGGAAGTAGGATCACAGGCTCTAGCATGATATTTATGATGGAACTCATAGGCACACTGATTATGTTTAGTCTTTTTGGAGATTTGATTTGGCTTGGGATAAATCAACATCAGGATCTTTTCTTCCTTAGGGGGAAGAACTGAAGGAACCTCACTAGGTTGAGAGATAGGATGGGTAGAAGGTTTTTAGGTTATAGGAGGTGGAATATAAGAATAAAGAAGATGTGTAGGTGGTGTAGGAAGAAGTCTTGGCCCAGGGCAAGGAGATGGAATATACGTAGGATTTCTAAGTTCACAAATCTTTTGGATATTGTATTTTTGATAGAACTGAAAAAGATTGTCTTTATGAGGGTGAGTGGGTTGAGTTATAGAAGGCCAAAATAAGTCAAGGTCAATGGACTCTCAAGGAACTAAAGGCCAGAAAATATTGTGGTTAACAATGATGATTTCACCATTGTGGGGAAATTTCACACACTGATGGATAGGAGAGGCTACAACTTTCATGGAGGTTAGCCAAGGAAGACCAAGTCTAACTTGAAACTGATCAAAATTTGGTATGACAAAAAAGGTGACATCTAAATTTTTCCCACCAAATTCTACATGGAAAGTGATAGAACCATGAGTAAGATAAGTGAAACCATTACAAGTTTGAATTTTCATATCAAATTTGTCATAAAAATAACTTTGCATTTGTCTTGTGAAAAGATGTTATTGAGTTATAATATTCACTATACAAGTGAGATCTGTAAGGACACCATGGGAAAGAAAGCCATTAAATCTTACAACAATGTAAAGAGGACCATAAAGAGCCTTAATACTTTCACTAGGATCAAAGGTAATGGAAATATCATGTTCAAGTTTGGGTTTAGGTTTAGATTCAATTTGACAAATAAGGTTAACTAGATTGTTGGCTTCAATAGATTCATCATCATATGCAACAACATGAGATGAAGAAGGAAAAAGCTTAGTAGAATTAATGGTATGAGTGGAATGTGAGGGTAAAGGATATGGTATGAGTAGAATGTGAGGGTAAAGGATAAGTATAAATTTGCAAGTTTTGATTGGGAGGTGCTACAAATTTGTTTCCTTTATCATTCGCACCTTCAAAATATATAATATTGGAATCAATAAGGTCTTGGATAATAGATTTCAAACATAAATTTTTTTCAGTATCATGACCAATGATGGGGCATATTAATTCCATATTTTAGACACCCTAGGATCAATTTTGCTAGGACCTTTTCCCTATTTTATCATACTTTCTCAAATAATATATAATCAAATTTTGTATTATGTGGCATGTTTCCACTAAACCAATGCTATGGATTAACACACACTTAATATGCTATGCTTGGATGAATATGCTATGCTACTTACTTCAGAATTATGATTATGTCTTCATGAATGAATTAGTTGTTTGAACATAAACAATGCATGTGTATTTTGGTGTTGATTACCATTAATGTCTCTATCCTAACATCTGAAGTGCAGTGCATCAATATAGAAACTGTCATCTTGACCAGGTAAAATGCACCCATGTGCTGGATGCCCAACCCGGTCCTACAATAGGTTCACACAGAGAAACATTAAGCGCAACACCAGCAATCAGTTTCTTGGTGATCAAGGTAGATGTAATTGAGAAAAGACTGAGGCAACGTAATGAATTATCTGAAGAAATCTAGGAGAGAGTGGGAAGTTAGATCTATGTCGAAAGAAACTCTTTCCTCTTTCTTGGACCTACTCTATTTCCAGTTTTATAGTTTTCCTTTTTGTTGATAGTGTTGTAATAAAAGCTCTGCCTATTTATGAGGTGTGATCAGTTAGGTGTTAGATGTTTTTCTCTTTAAATAAATCCCCACTCCTATGTGAGAAGAAGGGCATTATTAGTTACAGTTTTCATTCTGTTATTTTATAGTTGTTACATGAATCTTGCAATTCACTTTTTCAATCAATAGCAAATGAAGTGTTGATCTCTAGTTTGGTATAATTGAGTTTGGATACTCACTTAAGGGGGACCACTTGGTTAGGAATCATGGTTAGTTATTTAGAATCATTTGCATGTAGTTTAAGTTTTCTACATCTTGGTACCATAATTCTAGTGTTAACACAGTTCTTGTAGCCAAAACCACAGGATAGTCTGGTACTTCCTGTAGCCAAAGTGGCAGAACTGTTGAAACATTATAGTTGTGTTTTCAAGTCTTTGTATTCTTCCAACATCTTCTCTTCCACATTTCCTTTCCAGTATTCATTTCCTGCAGCTATAAAAAGTTTCCTTTCAATGCAAGTTGTTTCTCGTAGCTATAGAATAGTTTCCTTTGAAAGCAATTTATTTCCTGCAGCCATAGCGTGGTCTGAGTAGAATCCTTGGTGCATATATCTTGCTGACCTATTTCAAGTAATAAGTCCTTGGGTTGATAAATTAAATGAGATTTTATAAAGGAAGATAGCTTCTTTGTAGCATGTCCAATCCCTGAGTCATGGTAATTGCCTAGTTTTTGATCCCTTAATAAAACTGATCAACCAAGTTGACAATGGTATTGACAAAAAGATTTAAGATTGAAGTACTTGGATTGAGGTTTGTTAGGATCAATTGGGTTAATGGGAGGAAGTGTTAACATATTATCATTAAGACACTTCATCATCAAATTATGCAAAGATTCATTAATCTGAGTAAAAGTATGAGAAGGTTTAAAGTAAGATGACAAAGGAGCCACACCTTTGTATGTTGCTTCCATTTGCTCATCAACATTATTAGATGAAGAATTGGTTTTGATGAAGCCCTTTGGTTTTTAAAACTTCTCAAAGGACTATGATGCAACATCACCCTTATCAACTAGATCCATTGGATCGGTGCTCTCAAATTGAATCACTTGAAGCTGATAATTATGAAGCATTGCACATAATTAAGTAAAAGAAGAGAATTCAGAAAACAAAATATTGTCCCTAATATATTTTTGTAAATTAGAAATAAACATGTGTTGCACATCAATATTAGGTATAGCACAAAAAATGTGACCATGTAAATGTTTAAATCTACCAATGACATCACTAACCTTTTCTTTAGGACCTTGTTTTTAATGCATCAAATCAGTCAAGGATATCTTAGGACCAATATTGTTTTAGAATTGTTGAATGAAGGTGTTGTGGGTCCAAAAAACACACTCCATTTTGGTCCTCTGACCATGGGGACCCCCCTCTTTTTTTTGTGTCTTTTGGTATTTTTTTAGTCTGCTCCTTTGCTGGTTCCTCAGAAGTGAGTCTCTAAATAGGCCTTCTGAGCCAAGTCAAAAAAATTTTGGCCTTTTTTCCCTTTTAGCATTTCAGAGGATGTAGAGTCCTCCAAAATTCTGAAATGGACGCAAGGCCGAAGCTCGACCCTTTCGGTGTTTTGGCCTCCGAAAACACTGAAAAGGCCGAAGGATAAAACCTTTGGACCTTTCGGTGTGTTGGACCCTGAAACACCAAAAGGGGATGATGTCATCCTCAGGCTATAAAAGTGGTCGAGCCCTAATTGATTCCTCACTTTATGATTTTGTCTTCTACATCTTTCTCACTCCTCGCACGCTCACCATTTTTTCATCCTTTCTCTTCGAGGCTCTTTGCTCTGCGCCTTTGACCTCTCGCATTATCATCCTTTTCTCCTAGCAATCAAAAGGTAGTTTTTATTGCCGTCAAGTTTTGTTTTCCTCCACTGGTTAGGTTAGGTTTTGTTTTTTTTGTTTTTTGTGTCCATTCCAGTGTGCCTTCCTCCCAAATTCCTTAGGGTTTTGAGCCCTTGGGCTTGTGGGGGAGGCTCCCTCTTGTCTTGTAGTTTTTCCCCTTCTTTTTCATTTTTTCCCTTAGGTTTTCTGTCTCGCGACCTTGTTGCAGGTTTTGGCCTATTAAAGGCCAAAAACCTTCTGTCTCACAAAGTGTCACCAAAGTGCCTTTTAGCTTCTCGGTGATGTCAACATTTTGGACCCCCGAGATATCCAAAATCTTGAAAGGCCAAAAGGACCGAACCTTCGTGACATGGTCTATATCTACAGGTTTTGAACTTTTGGAGTCTGAAATTTTGTTCAGATTTTTGCACCCTGAAAGTCCATAAGGTTCTGTTCCTCCTCGCTTTCTCTTTTCTTACTTTTGGCCCTTTCGGACCCTGACCCAGTTTTTGGCGTCCGAAAGCCTGAAAAGGCCAAAAGTGCGAAATCTGCATTTTTGGCTGCTTAAAGAGCTTTACTCTTCTATTTTTCTAGATTAAATAAGTTTTTCCCTATTTTTTGTAGTTTCCTTTTCAATAAAATACTGATACTTACAGTTTTCTCGCAAGAATGCCTTAGAAATGAACAAAATCTCCAATGAAGTACTTATACAAGGGGAATCACCCCCCTTCAAAGACTGGGAACAAACACATAGAGATTATAGACATGGACATTAGAAATGTGGACTGGGATGAACTCCTGGTAAGATTCTCCCAACCACTGGGAAGATCCAAGGACTGCACCTTACTAGTCCTATTAGGCTTGGTTAATGCAGAAGCCCACCGAGTGGTTGTTTCCTCATCTAAGATAATCATGACACTTTCCAACCACTACATTCTAGATGAAAGAGTGGTCAGAAACACAAAAGGATAGGTAGTACTGGACATTAGGCCAAACATCATAAAAGAGGTCTTCCACCTCCATAAGGGTATAGACAAGTTCTATCACTTGTTCATCGGAAAGGGCCTCATATGGTTCACAAACAAAGGTGAAGAGGCATACAAGATCATGAATAAAATTACTTATTAGTTGCACGGGAAGATTATCCAGGGATGAATAAGAGGGGGAACATCAATGACAAGAATGCATGGCCCCATGTTGTATATACACAACTGGTAAGAAGGGAAAATATGCTAGAGGATACCCCTAATTATAGAATAGTAAATGACACTTTCATCTTCATGATCATCCGATCTATTGAAGGTGATTTTGCGAAGAGGATGTCGGAGGAAGCAGCTACCAAGGTTAGGGCCATCGGGTAGCAAGGTCTACTTTAAAATTGAAGAAGTTACCCAGGTAGCCATCTGAATGGGTAATCACTCTAGAAAAGGCCAGGCAGCTCGTACATGCCTATGAGAATATAAAGAAAAAGAAGAAGCATTGCTGGGACTTCCCTATTCTTCTGGGCCCATACACTCTATAAAATATGAAGGTGTGCAAATCCTTGGCCTTTGAGTGGGTTGAGTGCCCACTTCAACTTTATAAAATGGTCCAGCCCAGATTCAACCCAATAGGTACATACGACCACATTATTGGAAAATTCTATATTCATGAACCACATCTTGAAGATCACTGGATAAATTGTGTAGATGATCATGAGGTCAAAATTAGGGACTATTTTAGGATGTCCCTTACCCTTGCATAGGAGACCTTGAAGACCCCAATTCCCCCAAAGGTTTGGGAAAATGATTCAGATAGGGTGATGGAGGCAACTTACACTACAGAAAAAATATAAAATAGGCCTATCATGAATGCATAAATTGATAAGGATGAGAACAATGACATTGAATTATGAGCTAGGAATGTGACCTGAACAATAGAAACATGGATCAAAAGTCCTTATAAGATGGATCCAATCCCAGTGAATTCATTTATGGATCCACCCAAGAAGTTGGATAAGAAACATGGGGAGAAGTCAACAGTACCCCAGTATAAGAAAGCACCACCACAGAAACCAAGCACAGTTTATGGCCATGAACGTGTAGTAGAGTATGGTTCAAATCCAAGGCACAAGGCTCCTAAAACCAGGATGACTAGAAAGATTGATCCTCTAGTGGGATCATCACATGCCCCACAAGATGAAGGCCCTTCCACTTCTGGCCAATCTCCTTCTACCACCAAAAAGGGGAATAAAATGTATAAAAGGAGGGCATCTTCCGCGTCTCCATAATTGGAAGCCTTAAAAGAGGAGCTAGAAGAAGAAGAAGACATACCTCTAGTTAAAAGGACAAGATCTCAAAAGAGGAAGGAAAAGGAGACTTCTAGGAAACATATAGAAGATCCTAAAGAGTAGGACAATCCCTTGGATGCCTTAGGCTCAGATGAGTTCCAAATATATGATTTTGAAGGCCTAGAAGGCTTTGTAGATTAGGAGAAGAACATGCTTGATTCGACAATAGGGTTTTATATGGGATATCCTACACTTATCCAGTAGCATGTGGTCCTCACTCCACCTCCGGACTAGTTCACAAATCTAGCGCTAAATGTGCCAATCACAGGGATAAGCTCCAACACAGGCTAAGGGCCTGAAACTTAGGATGCCCTAGAAACTCATAACATAATAAGAGATAGAGCCGCAGGAGAAAGTTCCACTTCCACTCCACCACCTCTCATTCCCATTCCACCAACCTCTCTCCCGCCTCCAATTCCCACCCCACCACCTTCTCTCCCAACTCCAATGCTGAATCCACCTCCTTCAACTTCTACTCTCCCACCTCTAATTCTGACTCTTCCTATTCTTACTCTAGCACTCACAGTGCCCACACCTACCCCACCTCCATTTGTATCCCTACTATTCTTCATCCTGACTCCTCAGGGGTCACTAAGAACAAAAGCTATTTCACCTTTTAAAACCATACTAGAGGCCATGAATGGCCTCAATATAGAAGTATTGATCAGTTCTTCAGGAGATGAGGGCCAAGGTAAGGATGTACAAGATAGGGAAGTAGAGGAAGAGATAGGAGGAGAAGGAAGGGGAGAAGGATAAGGTCATAGAGAAGAAGTGATTGAGGGAGATGGTAAACAAGAGGGGGAACAAGATAAAGAATCAGAGGAGCAATTGACCCCTAGGTCACAATACTTGGCGTCAATCCTCCACATTTCCCTATATGAGCCAGTCACCACCTTTATTAAACCTACTTGGTTTACTAGAGAGATTTAGACTCAAAAGAGGACTTACACTGATGAGGAAGAGGGGGAAGACATAAGTATGGCATCTTTAGGGAAAGCCTTCCACCAAATAGAGGTCAACATACCAGCTAGGACAATATCCTATGTCACCCAAGACACTAGGGGTCGCTGGAAGGAACAAGTAGAAATTCCTTCTGTTATCACTTCTCAAACACAAGCAACCCCTGAATATTACACACTTGAAGAAGTAGACTTGAGTGAACCTAATAGGGAAGGGAGTAAGACATTGGTAGCTTTAGGGCTCAAGCACGCTCTAGGATTCATGAGAAAGGATGAGGAAATCATAAAGTCCTTAACAAAAAAGAATGAGGATTTGAAAAAGTTCATTCATAAAATGGTGGGTGTTATTGATCCAAGTTGCCTAGAGGCCTTGTTACAGGCTGTATTAGAAAAGAGGGTCTTCCCAGACTTATCGAAAGGTTTGATCCCTTCCTTTTTCCAAGCAAGTGCGGACTGAAAAAGGACTTTGAACACTATGGAGAAGGGTGTTTAAGCCTTCCTGAGTCATCTTGATTAAAGCAACAAAGTTGATAGACCTGATGGAGAATAAAGGTGGCTTAGATTTTGAGATAACCAAATGGAAAGCCACCCTCCAGGACCTAAAAATAATCAAGAAAAAATGCTTCCAGATCCGAGTGAAGATATATGAGGGTGAAGAGTTAGACAAGTTTGAAACCTAGATCAAACACATAGCCAAGACAATTAAGTTCTATGAAGAGTGTCAAGCCCACATATTGGAAAAATAGGAGGAGGTCATGGAATGGGTGAAAGAGATAGATGGTTTCTTCATAGGGATTGGCCTTGACTTATATTGGGACTAAGACAAACAGATCCTACATCCATCAAAAGAGGTGGTTCAACAGTTCAGAGATATTCTGGCAGAGGTTAGCACCAAAGAGGCCTTATGAAAGTTGTTCTACTCTAGGGATGACATGCAAATAATGTTAGAACATAAAGTGGAGATAAAGTTCTTTGCTTCTAAATTGACCATATTGAGGGAGAAGCAAGAACAAAGGGTCAATAAAGTAAAGAGGAAAGAGATAAATTACAAAGAAGTTTAGGAGATAATACAAAGGCTTTGGACTGCATATCTAGAAGTCTTTCCAAATTGACTCTTTAGGCACTTCAACAGTTTTGAAAATGAATATTTTCACACTTAGTAATTTTCTCCAAGGCTAAGTTCAAACTTTTGGCCATTTTGACCAATATAGTTTTTTGGCCTTTTGGCCTTCCCAACATTTTGGCCTTTTAGCCTCTGAAAGGGCCAAAAATTTTGGGCCTCTAGAATTTGGTGTTGACACTTAGCATTTTTTGGGCACTAAAAACTTTGGAGTAGAGGTTGGGGTCCAAAAATCTGGGTGTTTCCAGTAAGACCACTTTTTGCATGGAGTTTAAATTCCAGATCAGATGGGTGCCCAACTGAAGTTCATTTTTGAAGGACTAAGGGTCCTCTATAATTTCCCACTATAGAGATAACCCCAGATGAAGATTCAAAGGGAGAACTCCAAGATCAAGAGGAAGACTTCAGTTTCATGCAGAGAAACCCTATTTTCTTTCTCTCTCTTTTCTTGACAAGTTTTATGCTTCTTGCATGGACAAATTGATTGTAAATGGAATAAAAATCCATGCAAGTTGTTTAGTATCAGTTAGAAATACTTTTCTTTCAAAATTTTTTTAGTTTTAGTTTATTTTCATTAATTTAGACTCTCTGATGCCCTAATTTTGACATTCAGAGTTTGTAGATCAAAACTCTATATATTGTAATAAAAAACAATGTCAAAGGATCAAATTCCTAATGCAATAAAATCTACAATTTCATGCTTCATTCATGGCATGATATTTCTACTATCTATGCGAAAGTGATGAATTTGTGCATGCTTGTTCATTATTTTCAAAGAGCCAATTGTTTGTTATGTCTCGAATCTACATTTTTGTTAGTTGGAGTTTTTTGTTATCTATCTATCTTGTTGTGATGAATGCATGGAAGGGATCACTTATTGGGTTTAACAATAAATCCATCTCATGGGTGCAGACATATTGGTGGCTTCATGATCTGATAGGTTTTGAAAATCTGGCACTGGTGAATTCATTTTCTCTCCACACGATTGCATCCATTGGATATAGAATTGTGACTTCGTCTGATTTATACTTCGTGGGTTTGTTCCAAATCTCTCCATCATTCAATTCACAAGGAAGGGTTTACAATGGTTTATATCCATTAGGGTTTTATTTTAGAAAATTTACTTTATTTATCATTACCTTACTAATTTAAATTCTATCTTAATTATGAATAATTGTCTTGAAAATACAAAATTACATCTTTTAGTTAGAACACCAATCTTTGTTAAAATAGAAAAAACCAAAAAGAACTAAAGTGTTTTGCTACTTGATGTCTTGAATGTACCAGCAAAGGCCTCCTTGTGAACATTCACATTTATCTTCAACTAAGTAACCAAGCAGGTTGTGATCCGACCCCAGAGAACCTTGGGAATAACTTCGTTATTCTTTCAAGAGAGGAAATTGAATCTCGAGATCCTAGCCGTTGACTTGTGTAGAAACAATGCTCAACAGAAATGGCACTAGAAGGAGGGCCTCAAGACTGAAAATATGGATAACATTGGATCTTTCTCTCTAGAGAAGTTTGAGCGAGTGCTTAGATCATCTCCAAAAAATGGTGAGTTTCTTGAACTCACTCACCACCGTAGAGCTCACAACGATAAAGGGAAGATAAGAGAGAACTCCTCTCACCATCCTACCGTGTCCAATAATCCTCTTGGAAAACAATCCCATGTTGCTGCCCCAATTATTCTCATAGCCATAAATCAAAATCAGAACTTGAAAAATTAGAATTTGGAACAACCTCGCCCAATGGCTTTCTTCACCAACGCACAAATTCCACCATTAAATTTTGTTGGGAAGCTCCATGAGTTGCCCAAAAATATGGAGAATTTTTGCACACATTTCATATATGGTGAATCGAGGACAATAGAAGAGCACATCCGTGCCTTCAAAGAAATTTTTAATCGTAAGGAGGTTGCCCACCAAGATGTTGTTTGTTGTTTGTTCACATACACATTGGGAGAATTTGCGGACAACTGGTACTTGAACCTACCACAAGGGTCTATCTTTGCATGAAACAAATTTGAAACCAAATTTATTAATCAATTCAAGTTGTATGTGGATCCAGCTATGATACATCACCAGTTCATAACAATGAGAAAATATCCTAAGGAGCCCATTTCCATGTTCAATCATCGTTTCCACAAAATGCATGAAAAGTTGGAGGTTCCTTACACCATACTAGAGGCAGCTGTCATACAAGTTTATCTCAAAGCTCTAGATCCCTTCACCTCAATTTTTCTAAGAAGACTTCCCCCTGCAGATAGAGACACAATGGAAAGGTTTACAATGAGGCCATTACATTTACACAGCAAATGGATCTACAAGAAAGGAACTTCGCACCCATGCCCATCATTAACCACACTGCTAACCCACATCCATTTTCAGCAAATAGTCAAGCTTTGACCTTCAATGAACCCAATTTTGATGCAACAATTCACAGCCTTACCACCCTCCATCACCTATCCCAGTTACAAGGCTCATAAAATAGCATTTGTGGAGAAGAGGGTGGTACCCCAAACTCAACCTCATACTCACATAGCCTCTGAGTTGGACACCGTGAATAAAACCTTATCAAAACTCACAAGTAAGCTCACCAGGATGAAGTTGAACCCATCTCAAAACCAAGGTGGGTACCAATGTGCACCTTCTGGTCCTAATGCCTACCCCCAGAATCTAAATCAGAGTTTCAATACCTGCAACAAAAACAATACGCAAGATAAGTCGTTTGGGCAACAGAGACCTAGTAGACCATGGAACACTCGACCTAACAATGGAAGCATCCCATCAGACAATGATAATACTTATGAGACTATGAAGGCCAACTTTTTTGGGGCTCCAAATGTGTATTAAGGCCATGAAGAATATGGAAGAAACTCCTACAACCATCATACTTAGAATCCCGAGGAGCCACCCGTTCATTTCAACGCCATGATGTTTGATTCTTATGAGTGTAGAAATGGATAACGTTTGGATACATATGCAAAAGAAGAAGAGTTCGTGTTCCCATTTTAGAAGGAAGATGAACCTGAATATTCTAAGTACATGCCTTGAAAAATGATCACCATAATACATATAATCTACGGAGCAGGAAGGAACCTCTCACCGATGATATACCTCCTAGAAAACAACCAACTTCCCGAGATCCTCGGGCTAGCAACAACCCCATGCCTCCTAAAGGGATGAATGCTCCTAGAACCCCTCCACCAAATACATTTGTAGGTTACAGGAGTGCAACATGGTCAAGTGAAAAATATAGTGCAGTCAAAGAGCTAAATAAAAAAAGGTGAACATATCTATGCTTGAACTGTTGCAAGGTTTCCCCTCTCAAAAAGAAACCCTTTTAAAATCTCTAGACCATTCAAAGCAAGGTCTGTCAGCCAGCGGTACAAGAGCACCCACATCCAATGTCAACACTTTTGAGGCTTTCCCCACAATGTTCAAAGACAAGATGGAGGTACCACCATTCTTGCTCAGTTTGTAGATGTTTGGAAAGAACTTACACAATTGCCTGATTGATTCAGGAGCTTCATGCAATGTCACACCCTTGTCAATTTGCCAAAAGTTGGGGATGGTTCTCCAAATAAAGAATAGAGTCATGATACAACTAGATAAAATTGAATTCAAAGTAATCAGTGTGCTCAAAGACGTACAGATTCAATTAGTTGCAGATCCAAGAATACAAGAACACATTTATGTGCATATAGTAGACATCCCTAAGACTTATGGGATGTTGTTAAGTTGGGAATGGACCAAATGTATTAGGGGATGGTTGTCTACAAATTTTACTCAGCTCTGGTTACCATGGAGAGGATTGAACAATTAGATCAAGATAGATGTAGAACCTAAACTAAAAAGGATGATCATAGAGTATAATTCTCTGAATGAAGTTTTGTTCACATAGACTGACCTAGACACTTATTGGATGGATGATGTCCTCATGTTTCAGATCCAAGAGGGTGAAGAGTCGGACCACAGTCCCATCCAAGGTCTTAAATAGTTACACATTAATGATGACATATTTTGAATTTTTATTGACAGTACGATAAAAAGCCTGTGGCATCTAGGCCAGGATGCATATCCCAACATCTTGTTTCTACCAATGTACTACCAATTACATCATGCTAGCCATTCAAATTTCACATGCCCCAGGTCCCAAGAAGCATTGTCGCGAGTATTAGCTCAGATCATCCTACCAAAGAAGGTATTAGAAGGGCTTGTAATACAAGGGGATAACCTTGAGGTGGTAGGTAAGAGTAACACCTTGATAGGGGCAGAGAACCCAATCAATCCAGACACTCCAAGCCAGAGCCAAGATAGTGGGTTAGACTCCTATAACAAAAGATCTACCCTAAACATACTTAGTGACTGGAGCACTTCTGATGGAGCATGTCCACCCTACAAAGGATTACTAGAAGATAAAGGCGATGAAGGTACTGGAATCCCTTAATCTAGACATATGTAGAGGGAAAGAAAAGAAGAATTAACTTCCTCAGATAGTGATGAAGGAAAAGAAAAAAAACTTGAGACCACAGGTTTTTCCAAAGGTGTCCCAAGCAAGTCAAGCCATGCTAAGAAACATAAAATATGGAAATTGTGCTTTGAAAAATCCAAGTGTAAACAAGGAGAAGGTGCTGGAATCAAACTGATAAATCCAAGAGGTAAGTCTGTCTATGTCGCTTATAGGTTATAGTTTATGTGCACTAACAATGTTGCAGAATATGAGGCTCTAGTCCGTGGAATACTCCTGGCCCATGAAAAGGAAATCAAAATCCTTATAGTAGAAGGATACTAGAAATTAATTGTCAAACAAATCCATAGTCAGTACTCTCGCAATGATAAGAGGCTCTCAACCTACTAAAACATGGCTTTGGACTTGATCAATGACTTCAAATCCTTCAACATCAAATCCATCCCATAGAGGAAAAATATTATCACCGATACCTTAACTATATTCGCAAGTTCATTACATCAAATGGAGAAGTTCAAACTAAAGAAATTCTCAGTTCAACTCATGGAAACCCTAACCATCCTAGAAAACATCACTAATTTTCAAGTCTTTCAAGATGATCAACACATCCTTGAGTTCATCATGTGTGTTGGTGTGTTCGAAAAACATATCATAGATGAAGGGAATGAAGAAGAAGAAGTAGTTAATCTTAAGGATCACAATGATCAAGGCATCATAAACCTAAGGACCAATGCCATACCAAAGGGAATGGTTGAGCTAGAAAGGATTTTTGATAGTGATGGGACTATTGTGAAGAGACGCCCAGACATAATACTCGATGGTAAAGAGTGTGAAACATACAACCTTGGAATGAAAGAGGAACCAACAGAGGTTCACATAGGAAAAGTAGGTACCAAAGAAGAAAATGAGAGAATGGTCCAACTCCTCACTGAATATCGGGATGTCATAGCTTGGAGCTATGAGGAGATGAAAACATATGACACCTTGGTCATAGTGCACAATATCCCACTAAAACTAGACTCCAAACCTTTTAGACAACACCAAAGGATTGTGAACCCTACTATGGAGCCATTGATCCAAAAGGAAATCTAGAAGTTATTAGATTCCTAGATCACCTTTCCAATTCAATATTCCACCTGGGTCATGAATTTGGTGCTAGTAAGAAAGAAGACTGGTGAGATCATTTTGTGCGTAGACTTCTGAAACCTGAACAAATCCTACCAGAAGGACAACTACCCCCTCCCAACTCTCAACAAAGTATTTTAGATAGTCAATGGGTCTCAAATGATGTCTTTCCTAGATGGTTACTCAGGATAAAATCAAGTGATGGTGCAGGAGGATGACAGGCTAAAAACAACATTCACAGCCAAATGGGGAACATTTGCCTACCGATGAATGCCCTTCGGTCTGATTAACACCAGGGGCACTTTCCAAAGGGAAATGGACATAGCTTTCAAAGGGATAGTTAGGAAGTGCATTATCATTTACATGGATGATCTCATAGTCTTTTCAATGCAAAGAGATGACCACATAGATGATCTCATAAAATACCTTCAAAGGTGTAGGAAATATGAGATTTCTCTCAATACTAAGAAATGTGTGCTTGGGGTAACTAAAGGAAAACTATTGGGACACATCATTTTAGAAAATGGGAGTCATAGACCCCAAAAGGGTGGAATCCATTCTAAATTTTATGCCACCTCATAGCTGTAAAGAGCTGAAATCTTTCTTCGGGAAGATTAACTTCAAAAGGAAGTTCATTAGCGGTTTCACAGAAATAGTAAAACCCTTGAACGACATGCTCAAAAAGGATTCCAAGATTGAGTGGACTATCCCAATAAAGAAATCTTTTGAGGAGATAAAGGGTGCAATTACTATAGCTCCTATCCTTGTTAGCCCTAATTACACTATCCCTTTCAAGGTCTCTTCTTTTACATCCGAGCGCTCATGCATAGGAATCCTAACGCAGAAGAAGGACAGTGAAGATGAGAGACCTATAGCCTTCATGAGTTTACCCTTTAAGGATGTTAAGATCAGGTACCCCAACTTGGAAAAAAAATATTTTTCCCTTGTCAAAGTGGTAAAGAAGTTACAACACTACATCCTAAGGAGCAAAGTCATTGGGATAGTCCCCGACGTGGCCGTAAAGTATCTATTGATGCAAAATGAACTGGGTGAGCGAAGAGGAAAATGGATGACAGTCCTTCAAGAGTTTGATCTAGAGATCTAGCCAATGAAATTGGTGAGAGGTCAAAGCTTGACGAAGTTGATCTCCAAAGTTGAAAAAGGTCTAGTATGCCAAACCTACACCAATCAAGGTGTGATCACTGATATATGGTATCAAGACATAGTTTACTACCTGCTCCAGAATCGTTGCCTAGAGGGGATGAATGGTTCAAAGAGAAGAGATTTGAAAATAAAAAGCAACTCCTACACATTGAAGAATGGTCAGTTGTGCAAGTGCAACTACAAAGGTCTATACCTAAGGTGTTTGGATAGGCTCAAAGAAAAACAAGTCCTAAAGGATTTCCATGACAAATACGAGATGAGACATGGATCAGTTGAGGAAAATGCTCATAAAATATTAAGGGAAGGGTATTTCTAGCCAAAAATATTCAAGGACACTGGAAAAAATGTGAAATCATGCCACACTTTCCAAACAAGCACAACTCGGGAGAGAAACCCAACGATGCCCCAACAGCCAGTATACGAGGTACGCCCATTCACCCAACGAGGCTTAGATTTTGTTAGAGTGAATAAAACCCCTTCATCTACAAGACACAAGTTCATTCTAATGGCTACTGATTAATGCACTCATTGGATGGATCCCCAAGTACTGAAGAATTGCACCACGGAGGTCATAACCAAGTTCTTGGAGGAGAGCATCATAACTAGGTTTGGAATGCCATTTTATTTGGTATGTGACAATGCTCCCTCTTTCACCTCCACCTTGCTCATGCAATGGGCCTTAGAAAATAAGGTAATCCTCAAATTCTCCTCAAATTACTATCCACAAGGCAATGACATAGAAGAGTCTACAAACAAGAACTTGACAATGGTGATCAAACATTTGCTAGATGACAATCCTCGGGATTGGAACACAGAGTTGAAATATTCCCTATGGACCAAATGGGTGAGGATCAAGAAATATTTGGGGAAATCACCATACCAATTGGTTTACAGCTTGCAACTAGTCTTCTCTATGAACCTGAATAATCCCAATCTTTAGATTTATGGACCAATACGTGGGAAATGAAGATTGGGTATAAGTCAGACTCATGAACCTCCTCAACATAGAGGAGAAGAGAACCTTGGCCCTAGAGCATGTGTTAAAGAACCATGCCATCATCAAGCGATGGTTCAACAAGAGAACCAACATTTAAGCCTTTAGGATCTCTGACCTTTTCCTCATGTGGGACAAGGCAAAAGAAAAGCCAGGAAACCACACCAAATTTCAAAAGTTGTGGACATGCCCTTATTAGATATCAGAGATCCTGAGAGAAAACACTTTTAGGATCAACACCTTAAATGGAGAGTTGACCCCATTTCCAGTCAATGGAAAATTCCTTAAAAATTACTTAGGATCCTAAGCAGGATTGCCTTCCAGCCCTTGTATCATAGCCTTTTTCTTTCTTTGTTGTTCTTTCCTTCATTTTTTTGTTTTCTCCGCTGTCAGTCTTTTCTTCCGTCCTTGGTCGCCTCATTTTTATCAGGGCTCATTTTGCTTTGGGTCAAGTGTGTCTTGGCTTCATTCCAAGTGGTCCCTAAATGGGAGCAGAGGTATTTCTTAGTCAAATTCTCCAGGGAAACATACAACACAAAGAACACTCCGAAAGACAAAGTGGTGACATCTATCATTGGCAAACATGAAGATGTTTATAGCTCGGTCATCCTAATCACCAAAACACATTAAGAAACAACACTCAAGAACATTGGTTTCTCAAGTGTTTTCCAGTTGCAACCAACATTAGTGTGTGGATTCAGTACCCACCGATCTCAGAACCCAAGTCTAAATGAATGTGAAGGAAACAACAAAAGAAAGAAATAGCTGAAGAAAGAGAAGAAAGAGCATACAAAAAGAAAAGTGTCCCAAAGAGGTCACAAGTGTGAATTAAGGGTAGCATAGCCTAATCACTACTTGAATCAACAAAAGAAGAAATTATGGACCTATACACATGGAAAAAACATACATCCAAAGCTTGTTACATTTAATGAACCCAGAAGAAAATAAGAACAACTATCCAAAGAATAGAACTCTCAAGAAAAAGATACATCCTAGCAGACAAAATAGACCAGGGTGACTATGAAAACCTCTATCGGGGCTATAGACACCCAACTGATAGTAGAGAAAGGTTAAACTTGGGATTTAGGGGAAACTTAGTCGGGGCTATAGATGCCTGACTGATAACAAAGCTCTTTTCGGGAAGCCCTGGTCTACATGGTGAAGGTTGGGAACATATGAGAAATGTTTGGGTTACCATGATCAAAGGTAACAGAATGAACACATGTGAACACATACTAGGAGACCAATGAAGACTTTGGAATTGAAATTCATTGAAAGATCGTTAACACATACATCTCTTAGTTTTCATTTTGCTGCAAAGTTACAACTCAGAAGAGTCTTGATGATGAAGAAATGCCTCGGTCATTCCTCCCTTTTGTCGAGGCTATTTGTTGTGGGTCCAAAACACACACCCCATTTTGGTCATCTAACCATGGGGACCCCCCTCTTTTTTTTTGTGTCTTTTGATCTTTTTTTAGTCTGCTCCTCTCCTAGTTCCTCACAAGTGGGTCTTTGAAAAGGCTTGCTGAGGCAAGTCAAAAATTTTTTGGCCTTTTTTCCCTTTCAACATTTCAAAGGACTTAGATTCCTCCAAAATTTTGAAATGGCTGAAAGGTCGAAGACCGACCCTTTCACTGTTTCAGCCTCTGGAAATACCAAAAAGGCTAAAGGATAAAACATTTGGACCTTCTCAAACACCAAAAGGGGATGATGTCATCCTCGAGATATATGAGTGGCCAAGCCCTAATTGATTCCTCACTTTGAAATTTTGTCTTCTGCATCTTCCTCACTCCCCACACGCTTTCCATTTCACCGTCCTCACTCTTTGTGGCTATTTTCTCTACGCCTTTGGCCTCTCACATTATCTTCCTCCACTCCTAGCACTCGAAAGGTAGGTTTTCTCGCTGTCAAGTTTTGTTTTCCTCCACTGGTTAGGTTAGGTTTTTTTTTTAGTGTCCAGTCTAGTGCGCCTTCCCCCCAAAGTCCTTAGGGTTTTGTGCCCTTGGGATTGTGGGGGAGGCTCCCTGTTGTCTTGTAGTTTTTGTCCTTATTTTGTTTTGTCTCTTAGGGTTTCTCTCTCATGACCTTGTTGGAGGTTTTCAGCCTCAAAAAGGCTGAAAACCTTCTGTTTCACAAAGTGTCACCAAAGTGCCTTTTGGCTTCTCAATGATGTAGGCATTTTGGATCCCTGAGATGTCTAAAATCCCCAAAAGGCCAAAAGGATTGAACCTCCATGACATGGTCTCCATCTACAGGTTTCAGACTTTGAGAGTTTGAGATTTTGTTCAGACTTTCGCACCCCAAAAGTTAGGAAGGTCCTATTCCTCCTCGCTTTCTCTTTTCGCACTTTTGGCCCTTTCGGACCCTGACCCAGTTTTTGACATCTGAAAGCTCGAAAAGGTTGAAAGTGAAAAATCTACATTTCTGTCTACTTAAAGAGATTTTCTCTTCTGGTTTTCTAGATTAAATTAGTTTTTTTCCCTATTTTTTGTAGTTTCCTTTTCAATAAAATACTGATACTTACACTTTTCTCACAGGAATGCCTGAGAAACGAACAACATCTCCAATGAAGTACTTACACAAGAGGAATCACCCCCCTTCAAAGATTGGGAACAAAAACACAGAGATTACAGACATGGATATCAGAAATGTGGATTGGGATGAATTCCTAGTAAGATGCTCCCAATTAGTGGGAAGATCTTAGGACTACACCTAACTAGTCCTACTAGGCTTGGTTAACGCAGCAGCCCACTTAGTGGCTGTCTCCTCATCTGAGCTGATCATGAACCTTTCCAACCACTACATTCCAGATGAAAGAGTGATTAGAAATATAGGATAGGTAGTACTAGACATAAGGGCAGATGTCATAGAAGAGGTCTTCTACCTCCATAAGGGTATAGACAAGTTCTATTACTTCTTCATCGGAAAGGGTCTCAAATGGTTAAAAAAAAAAGGTGAAGAGGCATACAATATCATGAATAACAATTACCTCAAGCAACAACTTCCAAAAAATAAGTTGGATAAGATAGACCTAAGGAGTGGGTATTTGAAAGATGACATCCAAGCAGCGGTGACATTATTAAGCAGAGTGTATGGACTATCTCAGTCCATCCAACTTGAGGTTTGGATGATTCTCCTGATAGAGAAGATCAAAGGGTGCAAGTCCAGGTTTGATTGGGGAACCATTATTAGTGATAGATTGGATGAAAAAATAACTGCGGTGAGACATAACCCAAAATTCTATGAGTACATACATAGTGTACTTATTAGCCACATGGGTAGATTAGCCAGGGCTGACTAAGAGGGGGAACATCAATGACCAGAACGCATGGGCCCATGTTGTATATCCATAGCTGGTAAGAAGGGAAAATATGCCAGAGGATAGCCTGGATTACAAAAAAGTAAATGATGCTTTCATCTTCATGATCATCTAAACTATTGAAGGTGATTTCATGAAGAGGATGTCAGAGGAAGAAGCTTCCAAGGTGAGGGCCATCAGGGCCTACTAAATACAATTCAAGACATTCACATATATCCAGGTAGTAGGGTCTACTTTGAAAGTGAATAAGTTGCCCAGGTACCCATCTAATTGGGTAATCACTCTAGAAATGACCAGGAAGCTCACAGATGCCTATGAACATATAGAGCACAAGAAGAAGCATTGGTGTGAATTCCCTTTTATTTTGGGTCCATACACTTTACAAGACATGAAGGTCTACAAATCCTTGGCTTTTGAGTGGGATGAGTGCCCACTTCAACTTTAAAAAATGGTCTGGCTCAGATTTGACCCAATAGGTACATACAACCATATTGTTGGAAAATTCTATATTCATGAACCACATCTTGAAGATAACTAGATAAATTGTGTAGATGATCATGAGGTCAAAATTAGGGACTATTGCAGGATGTCCCTTACCCTTGCACAAGAGACCTTAAAGACCCCAATTCCCCCAAAGGTTTGGGAAAATTATTTAGATAGGGTGATGGAGAAAATTTACACTACAAAAAAAAAATACAATAGGCCTATCATGAATACATAAATTGATAAGGATGAGAATGATGACATTGAATTCAGAGCTAGGAATGTGATATGAACAACCAAAACATGGATCAAAAGGCCTTATAAGATGGATCCAACCTCAGTGAAGACATTTATGGATCCACCGAAGAATATGGACAAGCAATGTGGGGAGAAGTCTACAGTGCCCTAGTATAAGAAAGCACCACCACAGAAACCAAGCACAGTTTATGGCCATGAATGTGTGGTAGAGTATGGTTCATATCCAAGGCACAAGGCTCCTAAAACTAGGATGATTGGACAAATAGATCCTCCAGTGGGATCATCACAGGCCCCACAAGATGAAGGCCCTTCCACTTCTGGCCAATCTCCTCCTACCACCAAAAATGGGAAGAAAATATATAAAAGGAGGAGAAATTCTGCGTCTCCACAACTAGAAGCCTTATAAGAGGAGCTAGAAGAAGAAGAAGAAAACATAACTCTGGTAAAAAGGAAAATATATCAGAAGGGGAAGGAAAAGGATACTTCTAGGAAACACATAGAAGATCCTAAAGAGAAGGACAATCCTTTGGATGACTTAGGCTTAGATGAGTTCCAAATATATGATTTTGAAGGCCTAGAAGGCTTTGCAGATTAGAAGAAGGACATGCCTGATTCAAAAACAAGGTTTGATATGGGAGCTCCTACACTTATCTAGCCACATGTGGTCCTCACTCCACCTCCAACCTAGTTCACCAATCTGGCGCTAAACGTGCCAATCACAGGGATAAGCTCCCACACAAGCCAAGGGCTTGAAACTTAGGATGCCCTAGCAGCTCAGAACATAATAGGGGATAGAGCCATAGGAGAAAGTTCCACTTCCACTCCACCACCTCTCATTCCCATTCCACCAACCTCTCTCTCGCCTCCAATTCCCACTCCACCACCTTCTCTCCCAACTCCAACACTGACTCCACCTCCTTCAACTTCTACTCTCCCACCTCCCATTCTAACTCTTCCTATTCCTACTCTGCCACTCACAGTGCCCACAACTACCCCAGCTCCATCTATATCCCTACCATGCTTCATCTTGACTCCTCAGGGGTCAATAAGCAAAAAATTTGTGTCACCTTTTGAAACCACACTGGAGGCCATGACTGGCCTCAATACAGAAGTATTGATTAGTTCTTTGGGAGATGAGGGCCAAGGTAAGGATGGACAAGATAGGGAAGTAGAGGAAGAGATGTGAGGAGAAGGAATGGGAGAAGGAGAAGGTAATGGAGAAGAAGCGAATGAGGGAGATGGTAAACAGGAGGGGGAACACGATAAATAATTAGAGGATAAATTGATCACCGGGTCACAAAACTTGGTGTTAATCCTCCTCATTGCGCCATATGAGCCAGTCATAGCCTTTAGCAAACCTACTTGGTTTACTTAAGAGATTCAGAATCAGAAGAGGAATTACACTGATGAGGAAGAGGGGGAAGACACAAGTATGACATCTTTAGGACAAGCCTTCCACCAAACAGTGGTTAGCATACGAGCTAGGAAAATATCCTATGTCACCCAAGAGACTAGGGGTTTCTGGAAGGCACAAGTAACAATTCCTTCTATTATCACTTCTCAAACAAAAGAGACCCCTAAATATTACACACTTGAAGAAGTAGACTTGGGTGAACCTACTTGGGAAGCGAGCAAGACATTGACAACTCTAGGGCTCAAGCACACTCTAGGATTCACAAGCAAGGACAAGGAAACCATAAAGTCCTTAACAGAGCAGAATGAGGTTTTGAAAATTTTCATTCATAAAATTGTGGGTCCTATTGATCCAAGTTTCCTGGAGGCCTCATTATAGGCCGTATTAGAAAAGAGGACCACCCTAGACTTACCGACAGGTTTGACCCCTTCCTTTGTCCAAGCAAGTGTGGACTGGAAAAATGACTTTGAACTCTATGGAGAAGCGGTCGTCAAACTGGTGTTTAAGCCTTTTTGAGTCATCTTGATTGAAGAAAAAAATTTGATAGACTTGATGGAGAATGAAGGTGGCTTAGATTCTGAGATAACCAAATGGCAAGCTTCCCTCCAGGACCTAAAAATAATCAAGAAACAATACTTCCAAATCCTAGTGAATTTTATATGAGGGTGAAGAGTTAGACAACTTTGAAACCTGGATCAATCACATAGCCAAGACAATTAGGTCTGCAAAGGGTGTCAAGACCACATATTGGAAAAATAGGAGGAGGTCATGGAATAGGTGAAAGAGATAGATGGTTTCTTCACAGGGATTGGCCTTGACTTATACAGGGACCAAGACAACTAATAATGCGTCCATAAAAATATTTGGTTCAACAGTTCAGAGACATTCTGTTGCAAATAATGGGAAGTGTGTACTGAGAGGGGAGGGGTGAATCAGTACCTCTAAAACTTTTATCTCTTTTATCCTTTATCCTTTATGTAATCAATTGTTTATCCAACCATCTGTTCTATACTATCTTTGTGTAATACATTAATTCTTTAACTTAATCAAACATGTAAACATTCATAGAAATATTCATGAAAGTAATTGACTCATAACACATGATATGATATCACAGAAAACCCCTGTTAGAAGGTAAAGACTGTGGTGGGGATGACACCCAAAAAATCTTCACTATCTATAGATTGGAAGGGGCCGGTTAAGGCTTACAATTTGATCACTTATGATGATCTACCCTGTTAGGAATATTATGTGGAGACCGGTTAAGATATACTTGTTATCATTTTAGTTGAACCCTAAATTGGTAAATTGATATTGTTTTACATTGAATTATGGATTTGATAGTTGCTGTCCAAAGTTGCAGAATTGATTACATTTAGAAGATAAAGTATACATGCAACATGGAAACTAAAAACATCATAAGGTTGCATAAAGGTACACCTATTCAACACTACTATTCAGATAATGAAGATAAAATACATTGCTTTTGCATTCATGTTAACACTGATATTATTTTCTAAGTATTGATCAGATTCAAACTTTCAAATTCATAATTGATCATTACATTGAACATTCAAATTAAATGTAATAAACAAGTATTCCTTCAGGGTTACATATTTCATATTGAAAACTTAGAGAAGTTATCCAATTCTAAAAGCAAGATAATAGAGCATTAGAAGATTTAGGGATCTCAGCATTGCCTTGGAGAGGTTTTCTGCATTCTGGTAACTGGTCATCTGAATCTGCATGTCTTTATGTCCCTGCCTGAATCTTTCTATTAGCTCTACATTCTTGTCTCATTTTGAGTCTTCTTCCGATTTTGTCCTGCATCATGGAGAGAGAGTAGTTAGATCCAAGTTGGATCTAAGCAATACATAGATACCTTAAAATAACATGCTACAATCAAAACTTTCAGAACTATATCTTTATGTAAACATCATTGCAAAAAAAGAGTATACATCTGTAATAACTAAATAAAGTATCAAAGGGACATATTTTTTTTGAAATCTTTTACTGCATATAGTTGTTATCCTGCATTATTCAGGAGTTTCCATTTTGGAAACCAGAAAATTTGAATCAAAGGGACTTGGGTCTTGTAACTGAGAAACCTTTTTTAGATCATCCACATATTAGGTTAGTAAACCCAACCAGAAAACCAACATTCATACATAAATGTCATTTCACATGACATTTACAAACAAACATTGATTGACTAATTATGTCTACTAATGTAACATGTGGACTTGGTGGTGTGGGTAAGCAAGAGAGACAAAAGTATAAAAGTGCAGAAAGAAACACAATGCAGGAAGTTCAGCGCATGCAGGGGTTAGAGATTAGAAGATATAGAGAAGGAGAGATATGCATATTCAGGTGGGTCTAATGTTATTGATGTTTTTCATGGGAGTCACAATCCGTGCTCGAACTCCATTGGTGGTATTTTACATAAAAATGGAATAACAATGTGTTTACATGTTGTTAACTTCTATTTCCTGCATAGAGAAACTACACATTTAAAGTGTTCAGATAGTGATGAATACAGACAAAGAAAAAGATACACAAGGTGGAAGCAACTGTCAGACAAAATGATACATATCAAACATATAAATTTTTCTCAGCTCAAAGAAATGCTCACGAGCCTCACTAGAAAGAGGATGTTTTATGTTTTATGGCATTTTTATCATGCTTTAAAAGAGACATTGAATGAAGGAGTCACAATATCAACTGGGTTACAGTCTCAACACAAGGTGGAGTTCTAGATTTATGCTAAATTCCATATATTATGGCATGTTTACAAATAGTAATGACAGTACAGTTACATGTTTGGTAAGAGAAGATAGTCAAATAGTTGTTTTCCTTGGGTTAGGCAACTGGAGTAAAGGCTGTAAAAGTCATCAAAGAATACATTGATCTGCATGAGCATAAAATAGAATAATGATAAGATCAACATATTAATTAATTATTTATGGCTGAAGTCAGACAAAGAGATACAGGTAATGGATACCATATCATAATATTGCTGATAAGTAAAGACAAATAATGCAATGATTATACTTCATATCAAAGAGATAGCATAGTAATGTCAATAAGAGTTACAACTACAAGTTACTAGAGATTGTATGTTATGTTATCATTTTATAAACAAAAGAATCAGTAAGGAAGGAGAGAGATATTTCACAATGGTTAAGACCACTACAACTCAACAAAATAAAATGACAATTCTATTAAATGGAGCTGCAAAATAAAGGTCTTGTATATTATTTAGACATGCTATGAACAATTTTCCAGAAATTAAATGAAATAAGAAATGGTCATTAACAACGGGAAATAGATATTTAGTCACATTGAACAAGAAGTAATGCCAACTTAATAGTATTATAAAGAATAAAATATGGAGAAGAGACCCAAATCTGAATAATTATGTCTTTCAGTCAAGAAGAAATGGAGTTCGCTATGCTGGATGATCACTTTAAAATCCATGGTAGCAATTATGATGTCATGTGGAGTAATTTTAATTTCTCTATTATTTTTACATATATTTGAAGTGACATTGAACCGCATTACTAAAGTTGGAAAGACTTTCATAAAATGGAGGAATTGAAAGTGCGGGCTAAAGCAGTAGATGTTGCCAAATCACAGTTTCTAGCTACTGTTTCTCATGAGATAAGGACCCCCATGAATGGTGTTCTAGGAATGTTAAGAATGTTAATGGATACAAAATTAGATGAAACTCAAAAAGAATTTGCATGAACAACTCAAGCTAGTGGAGATTCCCTCATAACACTAATAAATGAAGTGCTTGATCAGGCAAAAAATTGAGTTAGGCAGTTTAGAACTAGAAGAAGTTCCTTTCCACTTGTGATCTATTTTGGATGACGTTCTTTCTCTATTCTCTGGAAAATTTCAAGATAAGGGCATTGAGCTTGCAGTATTCATATCTTTGTTTGTATGCACCTTGTGGAACAACTCAGATTGGTCAAAATAAATTCGGAACCATCAAAGAGGTACATGGAGATGGATTCATATTCAAGACATTCAATGGAGGAAGCTGACAAGAGGCTCGAGTTGGGCTCTTAGTTACAACAACATCAATACATCAACGTTCATGAGGCTTGACTTCTAGATCAATAAAAGAGGTTTGATCTTCTTAATGAAATGCATATAGGCAGTAAGCGATAATATCAATATTATAGTAAGGAAATCATATACCTAGATAACCACAAGTTCAAAATCATCTGCGATATGCATGGTAGAAACAAGAAACATCATGCATAGTGGAAAGAAAGAGTGAGTAAATAAAAGGAAAAACAACTTTGCTTTAAGTGACAAATGGTATGCATCTCAAGTTCAACTGATAGATGCATGGGAAGTGCCATATGTTCTGGCATTAAAGCTCCTATTTTTTGTAGAAAGCTGGAACCCGAGCTCTTAAGAACATGCAAAACAACACCATATTATATGGAAAGCAAGACTTGTGCAACAAAACTCCACTTTGTATAAGATAATCTATGATGGATACTTTAGTAAAGGGCTTGAGTTCATGCAAAAATGCCATATATTATGGTTGGCAGACTCAAGAACAGTTAAAACCCACGGTGGAGACTATAGAAGAACCCGAGTTCTTGTAAAGATCAATAGACAACACCATTTTTTAATGGTAATAAACTTAAGAAGAATGCATAGAGCCTGAGCTCTTCAAACAAACAACCCCAATGACCAAGACAAAATGAAGAGGCCGAGTTACATTCTCAGCATGGCGGCGTCAAACTCCAGTTTAAAACAAGTTGCAGACTGAGATCTTACAAAGATGCATGGAGAGAATACCATAGCATATCAACACACAGCTACAGTAGAAAACCCTAACTTCTCTTTCCACAAAACTAGAGATGCAAATGAATGCGAAAAAATGAATTTGTGCCAAGTTTTACAAACTTTGGAGTCCATGATGTAGAGAGAGTAAATGCTCTGTTAAACGTAGTGCATAGTGACGTCTTCAAAAGCCAAGACAACTCAGCCACTTAGTGATATTTTGCATCAAACATTGGTCATGTTGACCATGGTTATAGTGTCGGGTTGGGGTGTTTTGGCCATATAATATAGTGTCAATTTTGATGGTGGTTAGGGTGATGTGTTTTGGAAGTTAGGGTGTTTTATAATATGGTGTTGGCTATGTTTTGGAGTTAGGGTTTTTTATGCAAATGTAGTGGGGGTTTATGTTTTGGGTTAGGTTTTAATGGATTTTGTAATGTATTTTTTTAAATAAGTTGGTAACACAATGAAAAAAGGATGTAAATATTTAGTTACCAACTATGAGAGGGAATTTCATTTTCAAAATTTACCTTTAAGGATAGATATTAGGCATTAGTCATGCCTTAGATTTAGGGATTTAACTAATTAAGGGGGGTTATCCATCAATTTTGGAGCACTTTTTGAAATCTATATTGTAGGCATCATTTGGGCCTAAAATTCAAGGGTTATCTAGCTGATTAAGGAGGACTTTTAGGGGGGATATTTCATTTTCAAAATTGGCCTTAGAGGCTATATATTCAAACTTCTTATTCATTTTTAGGGGTTCAGAATTTGGGAGAAAAGTTGTATTAGTGAACATATCATTCCTTTGCACTTGTTCTTGTATTTTGTAAGCAATTTTGCAGATTTTGAAGATAATAAAGCTCACTTTATTATTCACATATCTTTTCTGAGTTCTACCATCTATCCTTTCAAGTTTTTCTGCATTTAAGTGTTTATCCCTTTCAAGCATAGATTAGTGAATTGCTCTAAATTCATATTCTAGGTTATCAAGAATTAACCTTTTGCAGAAGTTACCTGTTTGCTTGTTAAATTCCTACCATTAGTGGCACAAAACCCTAATAGTGAATTTTAAACCATCCTAGGTGTTGAGAAGTGAAAATCATTGCAGAATTTAGTGATGTGTGTCTTGTAGGTATAGATTTACAATTATGATAAATCTGAATCCATTTGGTGTATCACCCTTTAGTTAGTTATTCACTTTCTTTCTAGTTATCCTTCTCCCTTTTCCCAAAACCATAAAATTCAGTATTAGCTGATATCCCAAATCCAATAGGAACTGGCCTATAATTTGAAGATTCATTCTCTCATCCACCAAGGAGAATGTTTCCATGTTTCAACAGGATGGCTAGATTATGCATCCAGCTATAGGCGCAATCCTGATTGACAACATTTTTTGGCACACTCGGTGGGACCCAACTGTTTCACAGTTTGGTTAAGAGCTTCATTATTATTTCTTTTTTGGTGTGAACAATGGTATTTCATCCTTTGGCAGTAGGACTCAAACACACACCTGGCAACTTTGCAGAAAAAATCTACTGGTTTCAAAAGATCAAGTGCTGGTATTTTCCAAATCATTTTTATATTCAACTTTCCAACTTATTACACTAATAGAGATGTCATATTATTGTGGGCAGTGAGAATACCCACCAGTATATTATGAAAGGAATGACCATGAAGTTTCTAACCAACCATATGAGAATCATCTGAAGGCAGTTTTTATTCCAAGCTACCATACCATAGCTGGTTATCGATATATCCAGCATGCCCCAAATAATTATGCCCTTGTACATGCTTATGAGAAGGTTCTCCAACAAGAAGGATCACGGGCTCAAAGGTAGCAACAAGAGATTAAAGAGAAGCTAGCTCATCATGCTTATCATCTGCCCTCCCATGCTCAAACTAGGTGGCAACAGACTCAGGGTTATAACCAGTTCCAAGGAGACTATTTTATGCCTAATTAGCATAAAGATATTTCCAATTAGCCTCAAAACTTGGACTGTGTTAGAATGAAGAAATTTTATGAGCCTAGTAAGCTTGTTTAGCCAAATCAAGATCAAGGAAATGAGGATCAACTATATGAGCAACAAATGAAACAATGGGAAGAAGAGCTTGATCGTCAATTTGCTGTTAAGGGAGTAGAGATGATATTACAAATGGATGAACAAGAGGCTCCTGAGTGTAAAATTCCAAGCTCCATGTATTTTGGGCAAGGTGAGTCTCCTAAATCTCTTAAATGTAAAGTCCCAAGTTGGCGTACTCCCATGTTCCAAGAACCTATAAATGAAGAGCCAATAAAGCTTTCATTCCCAAGTTTCAGTGATATCTTTCTAGCACAAGGACCTATTAGAGAGAAATTTTAGCCTTATGAAGAACCCACTCAAGAGGAATCATCTAGTTTTTTTGAAGAAATTTCATGTTTTGTTAATGAGGAAAATGTATGTAAGCTAGCAAATTTGGCAGGTTGTGATCAACAACATTATGAAGAACTTGTATCGGAGGTAGAAGTGACAACATGTATAGAGATACATGCTCTTAATGATAAAGAGGTTGGTAATTTTCAAGTTTATTCTAACTTATTTGATGAACTTCCAGGTTTTTTTAGAGAGGAAGAAGGTGAAAGTCAGATCATAGCCTCACTAGTTATAGGATAGCAAGAAGAAGTTCAAGATTTGGATGATTTGAGCATGCATGACAACATCAACAGGGTAAATATAAATCCTCTTCCATGCAATATTAAAATTTATAATGATGAAGCTAAATTTTGGGATGGTGTTGAAGTAATTATTATAGAATTAGATGACTTTCATTCATCTTCTCATAAAGAGGATGAGGTATTGCAAGTTGTTTCATACATGGTATGTACTGAGTCTCATGAATTTCCTTCATCTTCTAATATCGAAGAGCTAACATAATTGATAAGTTGTGGTCATAAAGAGCCTAGAGGTGAATTAAATGGGGTGCTAGTCAAGGAGGGAAACATTCAGGAGGAATCTCAAGGGTCTCATATCGATGTCAATTTAGTGGATGTTGAGGAGGAGATTCAGCTTCTGATCATCAAAACATTAGTGTATTGTCTCAGCCTATTTTTCCTCATAAATCAAATATAGTTGATCATTAAATTGTTACAGTGATCCAAGAGATACTCAATAGAGTTGAGCCCAACAACATAAATCCAGAGTTTATCATTACAAGAGGCTTCCCAATCAGGCGTCTTTCCAGAATGGGGCCTATTCCTAAGATTCTAGTTATAGAGTAGCAAATCCAATATTTTTATATACCTCAAATCTACATTGATATTAATCAAATCCAAGAGGTATGTGATCTGGTCTTTTATTTTCAGGATATGCTACAGAAGTCTCAAATCTTTCAAGCTATATTGCATAGATTTTTAGTTGACTATACACATGTATCTTATCTGTTGTTGGTTAGAAAAGGAATCTATTTCAATCAATCTTTTAATGGATGTATCTGAGGGTCCTCAGATGATTTATTAGCTTAGGGTAGACTAGAAGTTTTCAGTTACAGTTTTCTTTGTCTAAGTGCTATTAGCACATGTTTTCAGTTTTATTTGTGTGCTAGAAGAAACCAGGGACATCACTGATGTACTTCACCTTCATGACATGAAAATATACCTATCATGCAAGGCATGGAATCTATTCTGCTACCCCATATCATAAGCATTTAATCCATGCAATGACACTCAAGTACAACAGTAACATCCTTAGTTTTGTTTTAGTTTCATTTTTAAGTTTGCAGTTTGAGAAGTTCAGTTGTTCCTAAAGTTGAAGACTCTGGCCCAATGAATAAGCAAAAGGAAACTGGTCTGATTTTGTTCAGCAGGAAAACACCCCTAGGAGGTCACCAGAAAATGTTATCATTTTAGTTGCAAACTAAATTAGTAAATTGAGATTGTTTTACATTGAATTATGGATTTGATAGTTGCTGTCCAAAGTTGCAGAATTGTTTACATTCAGAAGATAAAGTATACATGCAACATGACAACTACAAACATAAAAATGTTGCATAAAGGTACACCTATTCAAAACTACTATTTAGATAATGAAGATAAAATACATTGCTTTTGCATTCATGTTAACACTGATATTGTTCTCTAAGTATTGATCAGATTCTTACTTTCAAATTCATAATTGATCATTACATTGAACATTCAAATTGAATGTAATAAACATGTATTCCTTTAGGGTTACATCTTTCATATTGAAAACTTAGAGAATTTATCCAATTCTGAAAGAAAGAAGATTTAGGGATCCAAGCATTGCCTTGGAGAGGTCTTTTGCATTCTGGTAACCGGTCATCTGAATCTGCATGTCTTTATGTCCCTGCCTAAATCTTTCTGTTAGCTCTACATTTTTGTCTCATTTTGAGTCTTCTTCTGGTTTTGTCCTGAATCATGGAGAGAGAGAGAGTAGTTAGATCCAAGTTGGATCTAAGCAATACATAGATACCTTAAAAAAACATGCTACAATCAAAACTTTCAAAACTATATCTTTAGGTAAACATCATTGCAAAAACAAAGTATACATCTGTAATAACTAAATAAAGTATCAAAGGGAGATATTTTTTTTGCAACCTTTTACTGCATATAGTTGTTATCCTACATTATTCAGTAGTCACCATTTAGGAAACCAAAAAATTTGAATCAAAGGGACTTGGGTCTTGTAACTGAGAAACCTTTTTTAGATCATCCACACATTAGGTTAGTAAACCCAACTAGCAAACCAACATTCATACATTAATGTCATTTCACATGACATTAACATAAAAATATTTATTGATTGATTGTGTCTACTAATCTAACATGTGGACTTGGTGGTGTGGTCAAGAAAGAGAGATAAAAGTATAAAAGTGCAGAAATAAACACAATGTAGGAAGTTTAGTGCATGCAGGGGTTAGAGCCGAGAAGATACAAAGAAGGAGAGATATTCATATTTGGGTGGGTCTCATGTTATATATGTTTCCCATGGGAGTCACGAGCTATGCTTGGACCCCATGGGTGGTATTTTACATAAAAAAGGAATAACAGTGTGTTTACATGCTGTTAACTTTTATTTCCTACATAGAGAAACTACATATTTAAAGTGTTCAGATAGTGATGAATACAGACAAAGCACACGTTATACAAGGTGGAAGCAACTGTCAGAGAGAATGATGCATATCAAATATATAAATGTTTCTCAGCTCAAAGAAATGCTCACGGGCCTCAATAGAAAGAGGATGTTTTATGTTTTATGACATTTTTATCATGCTTTAAAAGAGACATTGAATGAAGGAGTCACAGTATCAGTTGGGTTACAGTCTTAACACAAGGTGGAGTTCTAGATTTATTCTAAATTCCATATATTATGGAATGTTTACAAATAGTAATGACAATACAATTACATTATTAGTAAGAGAAGATAGTCAAATAGTTGTTTTCCTTGGGTTAGGCAGCTGGAGTAAAGGCCGTAAAAGTCATCAAAGAATACATTGATCAGCATGAGCATACAATAGAATAATGATAAGATCAACATATTCATTACTTATTTATGGTTGAAGTCAGAAAAAGAGATACAGGTAATGGATACCATATCATAATATTGCTAATAAGTAAAGACAAATAAAGCAATGATTATACTTCATATAAAAAAGATAGCATAGTAACGTCAATAAGAGTTACAAATACAAGTTACTAAAGCATGTATGTTATGTTATCATTTTCAAAACAAAAGAATCGGTAAGGAAAGAGAGAGATATTTCACAATGGTTAAGACCACTACAACTCAGCAAAATAAAATGACAATGCTATGAAATGGAGCTGCAAAATAAAGGTCTTGTATATTATTAAGAAATGCTATGAAATTTTTTCCAGAAATGAAATGAAATCAGAAATAGTCATTAACAGTGGGAAAAATATATTTAGTCACATTGAACAAGTAGTAATGCCAGCTTACTAGTGATATAAAGAATAAATTATGGAGAAGAGACCCAAATCTGAACAATTATCTCCTTCAGCCAAGAAGAAATGGAGTTCTCTATGTTGGATGATCACTTTAAAAGCCATGGTCAACAATTATGATGTCATGTGGAGTACTTTTAATTTCTCTATTATTTTTACATATATTTGATGCGGCATTGAACCACATTGCTAAAGTTGAAAAGACTTTCATAAAATGGAGGAATTGAAAGTGCGGGTTGAAGCAGCAGATGTTGCCAAGTCACAGTTTCTAGCTACTGTTTCTCATGAGATAAGGACCCCCATGAATGGTGTTCTAGGATTGTTGGGAATGTTAATGGAGACATAATTAGATGTAACTCAAAAAGACTTTGCACGAACAGCTCAAGCTAGTGAAGATTCCCTCATAACACTAATAAATGAAGTGCTTGATCAGGCAAAAAATTGAGTCAGGCAGATTAAAGATGGAAGAAGTTCCTTTCCACTTGCGATCTATTTCGGATGATGTTATTTCTCTATTCTTTGGAAAATTTCAAGATAAGGGCATTGAGCTTGCAATATTCATATCTTTGTTTGTGTGCACCTTGTGGAACAACTTAGATTGGTCAAAATAAATTCTGAACCATCAATGAGGTACAAGGAGATGGATTCATATTCAAGACATTCAATGGAAGAAGCCAACAAGAGGCTTGAGTTGGGCTCTTAGTTACAACAACATCAATACATCAACATTCATGAGGCTTGAATTTCAGATCAGTAAAAGAGGTTTGATCTTCTTAAAGAAATGCATACAGATAGCAAGAGATAATATCAATATTCTAGCAAAGAAATCATATACCCAGATCAACACAAGTTCAAAATCATCTGCGATATGCATACTAGAAACAAGAAAAAAACATGCATAGTGGAAAGAAAGAGTGAGTAAATAAAAGGAAAAACAACTTATCTTTAAGTGACAAACGGTATGAAGCTCAAGTTCAATTGATAGATGCATGGGAAACACCATATGTTCTGGCATTTAGAACTCCTATTTTTTGCAGAAAGCTGTAACCCGAGCTCTTAAGAACATGCAGAACAACACCATATTATATAGAAAGCAATATTTGTGCAACAAAATTCCACTTTGTATAAGACAAGCCAAGGTGGAGACTTTAGTAAAGGGCTCGAGTTCATGCAAAAATGCCATATATTATGGCCGACAGACTCAAGAACAGTTAAAAACCGCGGTGGAGACTATAGAAGATCCCGAGTTCTTGTAAAGATCAATGGACAATGCCATTTTTTAATGGTAATAAACTCAAGAAGAATGCATAGAGCCTAACCTCTTCAAACAAATAACCCCAGCAACCAAGACAAAATGAAGAGGCCGAGTTACATTATCAGCATGGCTGCGTCAAACTCCATTTTAAAACAAGTTGCAGACCGAGTTCTTACAAAGATGCATGGAGAGAATACCATAGCATGTCGACACATAGATGGAGGAGGAAACACTAACTTCTCTTTCCCTAAAACTAGAGATGCAAATGAATGCAAAAAAATGCATTTGTGCCAAGTTTTACAAACTTTGGAGTCCACGATGCAGAGAGAGTAAATGCTTTGTTAACTGCATTGCATGGTGACATCTTCAAAAGCCAAGAAAAATCAACCACTTAGTGATATTTTGCATCAAACATTGGTCATGTTGACCATGGTTATAGTGTCGGGTTGGGGTGTTTTGGCTATATACTATGGTGTCAATTTTGATCATGGTTAGGGTGATGTGTTTTGGAAGTTAGGGTGTTTTATACTATGGTGTCGGCTATGCTTTGGAGTTAGGGTTTTTTTATGCAAATGTGGTGGAGGTTCATGTTATGGTTTAGGTTTTAATGGATTTTTTAAATAATTTGGTAACACTATGAAAAAAGGATGTAAATCTTTAGTTACCAACTATGAGAGGGGATTTCATTTTTGAAATTTACCTTTAAGGCTAGATTTTAGGCGTTAGTCATGCCTTAGATTTAGGGATTTAACTGATTTAGAGGGTTTATCCATCTATTTTGGAGGGCCTTTTGAATGCTATATTGTAGGCATCATTTGGGCCTAAAATTCAGGGGTTATCTAGCTGATTGAGGAGGACTTTTAGGGGGGATATTTCATTTTCAAAATTGGCCTTAGAGGCTATATATTCAAACTTCTTATTCATTTGTAGGGGTTCAAAATTTGGGATAAAAGTTGTATTAGTGAACATATCATTCCTTTGCACTTCTTGTATTTTGTAACCAATAAAGTAGATTTTGAAGATAAAAAATCTGGCGTTATTTTTCACATATCTTTTCTGAGTTCTGTCATCTATCCTTTCAAGTTTTTCTGCATTTAAGTGTTTATCCCTTTCAAGCATAGATTAGTGAATTGCTCTAAATTCCTATGCTAGGTTATAAAGAATTAAACTTTTGCAGAAGTTACCTATTTTCTTGTTAAATTCCTACCATTAGTGGTACCAAACCCTAATAGTGAATTTTAAACCATCCTAGGTGTTGAGAAGTGAAAATCATTGCAGAATTTAGTGATGTGTGTCTTGTAGGTACAAAATTACAATTCTGATAAATCTGGATCCATTTGGTATATCACCCTTTAGTTAGTTATTCATTTTCTTTCTAGTTATCCTTCTCCCTTTTCCCAAAACCATAAAATTCAGTATTAGGTGATATCCCAAATCCAATAGGAACCGGCCTAGAATCTAAAGATTCATTCTCTCATCCACCAAGGAGAATGTTTCTATGTTTCAACAGGATGGCTAGATTC
This sequence comes from Thuja plicata, assembly GCA_018584345.1. Lineage (NCBI taxonomy): Eukaryota > Viridiplantae > Streptophyta > Pinopsida > Cupressales > Cupressaceae > Thuja > Thuja plicata. Next base: position 481,020 of record MU213459.1, read on the forward strand.
TACATCCAGCTATAGGCGCAATCCTGATTGACAACAATTTTTGGCATGCCCAGTGGGACCCAACTATTTCATAGTTTGGTTAAGAGCTTCATTATTATTTTTGTTTTGGTGTGAACAATGGTATTTCAACCTTTGGCGGAAGGATTCAAACACACACCTGGCAACTCTGTAGAAAAAATCTACTGGTTTCAAAAGATCAAGTGCTGGTGTTTTTCAAATCATTTTTATATTCAAATTTCTAGTTTATTACATGAATAGAGATGTCATATTATTGTGGCAGCAAGAATACCCATCATATTATGAAAGGAATGACCATGAAGTTTCTAACCAACCATATGAGAATCATCTGAAGGCAGTTTTTATTCCAAGCTACCATACCATAGCTGGTTATCGATATATCCAGCATGCCCCAAATCAATATGCCCTTGTACAGGCTTATGAGCGAGCTCTCCAACAAGAAGTATCATGGGATCAAAGGAAGAAACAGGAGATTAAAGAGCAGCTAGCTCATCATTCTTATCACTCGCCCCCCATGCTCAAACTAGGTGGCAAAAAACTCAGGGTTATAACTAGTTCCAAGGAGACTATTTTATGCCTAATCAACATGAAGATATTTCCAATCAGTCTCAAAACTCAGACTGTGTTAGAATGAAGAATTTTTATGAGCCTAGTAAGCTTGTTCAACCAAATCAAGACCAAGGAAATGAGGATCAACTATATGAGCAACAAATGAAACAATGGGAAGAAGAGCTTGATCGTCAAATTGCTGTTAAGGGAGCAGAGCTGATATTACAAATGGCTGAACAAGAGGCTCTTGAGTATAAAATTCCAATCTCCATGCATTTTTGGAAAGGTGAGTCTCCTAAATCTCTTGAATGTAAAGTCCCAAGTTGGTGTACTCCTGTGTTCCAAGAACCTGTAAATGAAGAGCCAATAAAGCTTTCATTCCCAAGTTTTAGTGATATCCTTCTAGCACAAGGACCTGTTAGAGAGAAATTTTAGCCTTATGAAGAACCCACTCAAGAGGACTCATCTGGTTTTTTTGAAGAAATTTCATGTTTTGTCAATGAGGAAAATGTATGTAAGCTAACAGATTTGGCAGGTTGTGATCAACAACTTTATGAAGAACTTCTATCAGAGGTAGAAGAGGCAACATGTATAGAGATACATGCTCTTAATGATAAAGAGGTTGGTAATTTTCAAGTTTATTTTGACTTATTTGATTAAATTCTAGGTTTTTTTAGTGAGGAAGAAGGTGAAAGTTAGTTCATAGCCTCACTAGTTATAGGACAACAAGCAGAAGTTCAAGATTTGGATGATTTGAGCATGCATGATAGCATCAATAGGTTAAATATAGTTCCTCTTCCATGCAATATTTAAATTTATGATGAAGCTGAATTTTGGGATGGTCTTGAAGTAGTTATAATAGAATTAGCTGAATGTCATTCATCTCCTCATAAAGAGGATGAGGTACTGTAAGTTGTTGCATACATGGTATGTACTGAGTCTCATGAATTTCCTTTATCTTCTAATATCAAAGAGCTAACAGAATTGATAAGCCATGGTCATAAAGGACCTAGAGGTGAATTAAATGGGGTGCTAGTCAAGGAGGGAAACATTTAGGAGGAATCTCAAGGGTCTCATATCGAGGTCAATTTAGTGGACATTAAGGAGGAGATTTCAGCTTCTGATCATCAAAACATTGGTATATTGTCTTAGCCCATTTTTCCTCATAAATCAGATATAGGTGGTCATGAAATTGTTACAATGATCCAAGATATACTTAACAGAGTTGAGCCCAATAGCATAAAGCAAGAGTTTATCATTACAAGAGGCTGCCCAATCAGGCATCTTTCCAGAATGGGGCCTATTCTTAAGATTCTAGTTATAGAGCAGCAGATCCAACATGTTTATATACCTCAAATCTACATTGATATTAATCAAATCCAAGAGGTATGCGATCTGGTATTTTATTTTTAGGATATGCTACAGAAGTCTCAGATATTTCAAGTTATATTGCATATATTTTCAGTTGCCTATACACATGCATCTTATCCGTTGTTGGTGAGAAAAGGAAGCTATCTCAATCAATCTTTTAATGGATGTATCTGATGGTCCTTGGATGATTGATTAGCTTAGGGTAGACTAGAAGTTTTTAGTTATAGTTTTCTTTCTCTAAGTGCGGTTAGCACATGTTTTCAGTTTCAGTTGTGTGGTAGAAGAAACCAATGACATCACTAATGTACTTCACCATCATGAAATGAAAAGATACCTATCATAAAAGGCATGGAATCTATTCTTCTACCCCATATCATAAGAATTTCATCCATGCAATGAAACTGGAGTACAACAGTAACATCCTTAGTTTTTTTTTAGTTTTAGTTTTCAGTTTGAGAAGTGCAGTTTTTCCTAAAGTTGAAGATTCAGGCCCAATGGATAAGAAAAATGCAACTGGTCTGATTTTGTTCAGTAGGAAAACACCCCCGGGAGGTCACTAGAAAATGTTATCATTTTAGTTGCACATTAATTGGTAAATTGAGATTGTTTTACATTGAATTATGGATTTGATAGTTGCTGTCCAAAGTTGTAGAATTGCTTACATTCAGAAGATAAAGTATACATGCAGCATGACAACTAAAAACATTAAAAGGTTGCATAAAGGTACACCTATGCAACACTACTATTTGGATAATGAAGATAAAATACATTGCTTTTGCATTCATGTTAACACTGATATTGTTCTCTAAGTATTGATCAGATTCATACTTTCAAATTCATAATTGATCATTACACTGAACATTCAAATTGAATGTAATAAACAAGTATTCCTTCAGGGTTATATCTTTCATATTGAAAACTTAGAGAATTTATCCAATTTTGAAAGCAAGATAAAGGAGAATTAGAAGATTTAGGGACCTAAGCATTGCCTTGGAGAGGTATTTTTCATTCTGGTAACTAGTCATTTGAATCTGTATGTCTTTATGTCCCTGCCTGAATCTTTTTGTTAGCTCTACATTCTTGTCTCATTTTGAGTCTTCTTCCAGTTTTTTCTTACATCATGGAGAGAGAGATTAGTTAGATCCAATTTGGATCTAAGCAATACATAGATACCTTAAAACAACATGCTACAATCAAAACTTTCAGAACTGTATCTTTATGTAAACATCATTGCAAAAAAAAAAGTATACATCTGCAATAAATAAATAAAGTATCAAAGGGACATATTTTTTTTGAAACCTTTTACTGCATATAGTTGTTATCCTGCATTATTTAGGAGTTTCCATTTAGGAAACCAGAATATCTGAATCAAAGGGACTTGGGTCTTGTAACTGAGAAACCCTTTTTAGATCATCCACACATTAGGTTAGTAAGCCCAACAAGCAAACCAACATTTATAGATAAATGTCATTTCACATGAAATTTACACACAAATATTGATTGAGTGATTGTGTCTACTAATCTAACATGTGGACTTGGTCGTGTGGGCAAGAAAGAGAGACAAAAGTATAAAAGTGCAGAAAGAAACACAATGCAGGAAGTTTAGTGCATGCATGGGTTAGATTCGAGTAGATATAGAGAAGGAGAGATATGCATATTCAGGTGGGTCTCATGTTATAGATGTTTCCCATGGGATTCATGAGCTATTCTTGAACCCCATGGGTGGTATTTTACATAAAAAATGGAATAACAGTGTGTTTACATGCTGTTAACTTCTATTTCCTGCATAGAGAAACTACATATTTAAAGTGTTCAGACAGTGATGAATGTATCAATTTACCCTTTTATTGATCTTTGATATGTATGTATCAATTTACTTTTCCCCCTTTTTGATAGTAAGGGCAAAGGTGTATACCTATAGCTTATCAAAAATATGAGAGTGTGAGGATTGAATTTCATCCATCATCTTCTCCCATTTTTCCTTCAGATGTTCAAGAGCCATGCACTCTAGTTTAATCTGTGCATGCATGTATTAGATGTTGTCTGCTATAGTCATCTCAAGGGTGGATATAAGTTTCCTTTCTGAATGAACTTAGGTGAGTCTGTAGAAGTGTGAGGTTCCATAATAGTATGGACTAAATTTTGGTAACCTCCTCTTTGAATTGTGACTTTGCTTCCCAAAGTTCATGTCTTAACTTTTTGATCTCTATGATCTTCTCATAATGAAATTTTATTTCATTTCCATCAGTGGTTAGACTTTGTGCACTTGCAATTATATTAGATTCAATCTTTGCAATCTTGTCATTGTTATCTTTAGTAAACTTCTCTAAAGTGCATGGTTTTTGTATTAAGGAAACAACTTCAGTTATGATTGGATCTAATTGATCTGATAATTCTAAAAGCTTTACCTTATTCTCTTCCACTTCTTGGCTGATCTTTTTTGTCAATTTATATTGAAATTTCTTCTCTGCTCGCTCCTCAATTGCCTTTTCTACATCAACATTTTGCCTTGTGATCGCTTTGGTGAGGACGGAAAGTTTATCTAGAATGGGGGCATTATGATCAACATCTATTTTGGGTACAATCTGACTCAAGATGTCCCTTGTGTTCTCTAGTACCAATGAATCTTTGTACTGATTCTTAAGCTTTTCTTGCAAATATTTTGATTGGTAGATATCTCCATACTCTTGGAGAGATTCAAAGTCTAAAATTGTTGGGTCACATTTTGGTATTTCAATAATCTCATCTAATGTGACTTCCAACTTGTTCTTCTTTATTTTATTCTCCTTCTTTTGTGTTCCACCTGTATGTAGAACCATAGCCAGCTTTTTAGCTTGGTCTGATGTGATACTAGATGGATTTTGTGTAGTTGTACCTTTTTCTTGTTGCTTGGTATTTGCCTGTCAGTTGTCTGAGGACATATCCTTGTCAACTTTTTGTGTATCCATAGCTTCACCTTTAGTGTCCTTTGGTGAGGTATCAACTATCTTTGCTTGCTCATCGTTCTCTTTTTACACTTCATCAACATCTTTTATTTGTGCATCTTGCTTAATGGTATCTCCATCTTTCTATTCTCCATCGATTCCATTTTGTTTATTGGCTGTATCCTTATTTTCATTAGTTGTGTCTTTTTTCTCTTCATTACCCTTGTCCTTGGGTATGCTTGCATCAGGCTCGGGGGTCTTCTCCTTTTGTGAGATAATATTTATTGAATTAATTAATAGTGGCATTTGGCCTAGTATGTGTACCTGTGCAACATCAATTGTAGTGTCCTGTTTGTCGGTCTGGTCCTTGGCAATAGTGACATCTTCATCTTTTTGAATTTCACCTGAAGGATCATTGGTGATGTCAAAAATTGTATTGTCCACATTTTTTTCCATAGTAGTGTCTGGCCGTGTCTCATCTACAATATCCATATTCTTGTTGTCTGTAGTGTCCAATTTCTCTTTGTCCAATTCTACATCAGTGATGGTAATTGGTTTGGTGCTCTGAGTAGCTTGATCATCCTTGGTCTCTTGATTCTCGATAAGATCTTTTTGTGGCTCAGGACTTGTATCCTTTTTAGGAATATCAATTATTTTTCTCCATTCAACTTGACTCTATCTTTCTAGGTCCAATAGATTTCCTTTAAGCACTTGGTAGGCTCTCAAATTCAGTGAGAACCTTTTGGAATGAATCTTCATCATTTCTTTGATCTCCTCCATTTTTGATTTGGGAGGCATGACTGATATAGGGATCTTTCCCTGATTTCTTTCTCAGAGTGCAATGCAAATGTCCATCTTGCTGATATCTTGAAGTTCTTTGGGCATTTTGTTTTCTAGTTATATTGGGAGGTATTTGAATATGCACATCATCTTGATGATTGCCTCCTCAATATTATTTTGATCCAAGGGATCCAATGTTAACCATTTCTTGATCTTCATATCATTGATTGTACCTAATTTGATAATTGAGGCACATACTTCATCAACTGTTTTAGGTATCTTATTCTTTTACTTTTGAACAAATTCATCCTATCCTGTGTCCTTAATGTCCTCCTTGGTTCTAATGAACTTTCTTCTTTTTGTTGGCCCTCTTTTCTGTGTTTCAGTTTTCCTCTTATAGGTCCTTACTTGACCTTTCTTCAATGTTGAAGGAATTGTGTCCTTAGCTATTTAACTTCTTGTCCTTGTAGCAGCTATAGTTCTAGGTTTCTTAGCCGGTGAAGGTAATGGTGTATTTGACTATGTAGACTCAGAGTCACTTTCCTTCTCAGCTTCACCGATGGGTGACTGTCCCTCAGTTTCTTCTTTCTGTTTGGTTTCTTCTTCTGTAACCGACAACCTTTTCTTCAAGTTCTTGACCATTTTATCCTTCTTCCTATCTATCTTCTTTACAACCAAGCCAATTTTGATTCTTTCTTTAGATTCTTGATAAGTTTCAAACTTGGGTTGTGTTTTATCTAATGGCTCATTTATTAATGCATCAATTGCATTGGATGCTTGATCTATGTTCATTTCATAGTCAAGTGGTTGTAGCCATGTTGTTCTTGGTACAATAGGTTTGATGTATGTGAAGTCTGTGTCTACCATGAAACATATATCAGTCTTGAATTTCTCAATTAATTTCTTGGGGATCCTTACTCTTTTCTGTGTTCTCTCCTTGAATCCAGCAAAGTATTCATCCATTGCTGACTCAAAATTATTTGCTAGTGATTTTATAAACTCACTAATCTATATGGTGACTAGTCTTGTTGTATCCCATTTCACATTTCCTATTGATGGAAAATATTCTTGGAAGTAGAAGAATATGCACATGATAAGTGAACCAAACTTACATGAATTTGATTTTGCATTTCTGATTGTCTTTAAGTTCTCTTCTAGTTGCTTGAGTAAAAGTTTTGATAGATCCAACTGAGTTCCCTTTTTGACAATATTGTAAGCTATATCCACTGATCCAGATGCAATGTTGTTTATCCTTCTTTCCTGAAAGAACTTGTATCCTAAGACACATGCTCCAAATTCTAGTTCATTATCTGTGATAGTGGATACCTTAAGTCCTCTTCCATCACACTTAGCTCTTGTATTCTTCTCAATGTCAGCCTTGGGTGGGTGCTTCAATGCATTTACCTTATCGGTTATTGGATAACCAGTGACTGCATGAATAACATCTTGTGTTATTGGTTTAGGGTCATCCAACCATAACTTATGGTTGTGGATCCTACTCAATACTAACCGAATCCACTCGATTCTTAAACTCTTTTGGGAACCATAGGGCGTTTGTGATCCCTTTCACTTTGATGTGTTTTTTCTCATCTTTAATAGTACCGTCATCTTTAAATAGCTTCTTGAAAGCTTGTTCAACCTCCAAGTCGCCAATTTATGTAATTTTGTAGTGTATGTATGCTCGCACGTCTTCAACGAGAAAACCCTAGATATTATTTGTGAGAATGCTCCAGCATTTTTGGGTTGTGATGCAACCTCTGGGCATATCTTATAATGTGGTTCTTCACAGGTAGATTTCTTGACAAGTTTGACCTTATCCTTCTTGATTCTCTTCAGCTTAGCGGTTCTTGATGTCGTGGCCATTGTTTCTAAAATTAGGGCTTTCTGTAAATGATAAACATAGTTCTTAGTTATGCTTGGTACTTTCTTTCACCTTTTTAGCTATAACTGATCTGATTGGAGTGCTTTGAATCAGTGTTGGAGTCACTCTGCAATTTTGTCACTTCTAGCTCTGGTTTTTCTCTTATCGCTTCATTCAAATTGCTGGTGAGAAAGGAAACCCTTCCATCGTCTATTTATATACTTTTCCCTAGGTTGAGTAATTAATGCTCAACCACTCCTCAGTATGTGAAGATGGAGTTGTTGGTTGAAACACTATCTTCTCTCTTAGTGACAACATGATGTTTTGGGGCAGTCGTCTAACTTGTTACTTTCACTGACGGGTTTTGGTGTATGGCGAAGACAACTTTGTCAACTCATATGATTACTGATAGATCTTGGTTTACACTAGCTACTTTAGCTTTTATATGTTTAACCAACGATTCTCAGTAAGTGCAGATAATTCAGCTTTGAATGTATACCGATGCATTTCGGTATGTATTGACTGATGAAATAGTTTTCACAGATTTTAACAAGTAATACCATAGTGCATCTATAATCATGCTAATTTGGCATTTTGACTATGTATAAATGGAACTAATGCAAAATATAACTTGGTGTAATGCAGTTCCATACTTACTTGTTATGCTTAGGTGGGGGTGGTGATCTCACCAAATCCATTGGATAGGGTATCACCAATTGCATTGCTTGGTCCAGCTTCATCATTACTTGAATCTTTCCTCCACATTTTATTTCTCATCTTCCTGATGTCTTCAATGGTTTTTCCATTGGCAAAGGTGCTAGTCTCAGTCATTCGGTCTCTGCAGTCTTTCTTGAGATGACTGACTTTATGACACTGTAGGCATGCCATTCTGGGGTTATTCCATCCTCTAGGCTTTCTTTTCCATTGTCTCATACAATTTGTAGCAATGTGACCAAATATTCCACATGCTGTGAAATTTTACCAAGTGTTTTAATCCCATAGATACTGGTTACTGACTCTTTTTGGTTGATAGGCAGATTCTTGACCTTTAGGATTCCATGCTTGTTTTTTCTTCTTCCAACATTCAAGAGTAGTGTGCCCATGCATTTTTCAAGTAGGACAATATTTTTCCGTGTAGGTTTCCTTCTTTGGTTGTTTCATCTCAGACTTACATTCATATGCTTTATGTCCTTTCTTGTTACATTTATAACAAATTCCTATGAATGAAGATGTAGATTTAGGAATACCTTTCATTTTGCTCTTGCATACATTTGATGTGTGGCCTTGCTTTCCACAGTGATTGCATGTTAGATTTATTGGCCTCAAATTTGCATAGACATTCTTTGGATCATCTTGATTAGGTGAATCTTCATTCTCAGTATAGCCTAGCTTGGTGTTGTTGTTGGCTCTCCTTTGTCCATCAACAAAATCATCCATTCTTTTATTGCTTTCTTCAGCTCTTTTGATTATCTCGTTATGCTACTGCTGAATTCTGAGTTCTTGTTTCAGATTTTCATTTTCTTCCCTTAGCTCACTGATAGCTTCTATTCTTTCAATGAGTTCAACATTCATTCTATTTGCCTCTTGACTCATAAGGATAATCTGATTTGTAATCTCATGATGATGTTCTGTAAGTGTCTGTATTTCAAACTCTTTCTCTTGTAGATTTTTAGTAATCTTCCTTCTATCATCAATAGCTAGTGTTCTTTCTTGCTTAGCTTGTCTAGCATTGTTCATGACATCAATCATTCTTACCATATGTGTCTCTTGACTGATTTGCAGGGATTTCACTTGTCTAGCCAGATGTTGATTGAATTCATTTAAGCTTGTGATGTTTTCCTCTGATGTATCTGATGCTTTGCTTGTAGTAGATCTTGTAGACTCAAATGGATCTGGTATCTCTTCTTCTTGTTAATCTATCTCATTATAGAGAGATTCCATAATCTTTATTTCATCTAACAAATATCTCATCTTGATTCTTGTTTCTTTATACTGCTCATAGAAGATCTAAATTTCTATCTTTTGATTCTCAATATTTTTGTCAAGTCTGTACTTCTCCATTATATGATATTTTCTCTTAAGTCTTTAAGCTTTCCAAATAAGAGTTATAGCTCTGATACCAATTGTTGAAAATAATGGGAAGTGTGTACTGAGAGGGGAGGGGTGAATCAGTACCTCTAAAACTTTTATCTCTTTTATCCATTAACCTTTATGTAATCATTTGTTTATCCAACCATCTGTTCTATACTATCTTTGTGTAAGACATATCAATTCTTTAACTTAATCAAACATGTAAGAATTCATAGAAACATTCATGAAAGTAATTGAATCATAACACATGATATGATATTGCTGAAAACCCCTGTTGGAAGGTAAAAACTGCGGTGGGGATGGCACCCACAAAATCTTCACTATCTGCAGTTTGGAAGGGGCTGGTTAAGGCTTACAATTTGATTAATTCTGATGATCTACCCTATTAGGATTATTATGTGGAGACCAGTTAAGATATAATCTATTAAGAGCTTTAGCAACACTATTTAGTGTGCACTCGGTTAGGAGATTTACAATAGGATTGTTAAATCCACCTTTCTTGAAAGGATTTCTTCTATTTGCTACACTTTTTAGAATGTAGACAAAAATACTCATTGACATGAGTGTATGCAATCTAACTATTGCTGATTATAGATCCATTAAAATTCACATGTATAAATGTATCACCTATTGTGATTGATTAATACCTCTATTGGTCGGTAGCCTCTATTCTTGGTTCTTGATAACCAGATTCATCTTTTGTTATTCTGCTTCTTGAAACTCTCAGTCTGAACCATAGATGTGTTTTTTGGCTACATTCATAATCTCATCTCTCATAAAGAATGATTATAACATCTATTTATAAGATAGATTGACCTAATTAAGTTTCATGAATAACAAAACTAACTCTATGATCACATGTTTACAACTTGACCTTGATCTCCTAGTCTGCATGTTTTCAATCAATTAGAATGATTAAAACAATTACATTAATATTTCTTGTCCCTTAAGTAATGGTTTTATAAATAAAACAAAGCTCTATAAATAGAATATGACTATTTTATTTGACGTGGAAGTCAGATCCATTTTTTTCGGGATGTAACTGACTTTCAGTGTCTGATGCTCAATTTTCTCAATCAAGTTCCTCTGTCGGTTTCCTCCTGTCACTTTACCATTTTTGTTTTTCACTTTTGGTTAACACTACAAAACTATGTCGTCGGTTTCCTCCTTGCTAAGCATTTCTAGTTTGAACTAAAAACCTGACTTTCGGTGTTGTGTAACTGATAGTTTATACAACTTGTTTTCTCATTGCATACTAATGGAAAAAACTTTATGTTTATCATATTCTGGCATAGGTCAACACCAAAGAGGCCTTACAATAGTTATTCTAATCCAGGGAAGACATGCAAATAATGTCATAACATGAAGAGGAGATCAAGTTCTTTGCTTCTGAATTGACCATATTGAGGGATAAGCAAGAACGAAGGGTCAATAAAGTAAAGAGGAAAGAGATAAATTATGAAGAAGTTCAGGAGATAATACAAAGGATCCAGGATTTACATCTAGAAGTCTTTTCAAACTGACTCTTCAGGCCCTTCAACAGTTTTGAAAATGACAATTTTCACACTTAGTAATTTTCTCCAAGGCTAAGTTTGACCTTTCGGCCTTTTAGCCATTTTAGCCAATACAGTTTTTCGGCCTTCCCAAAATTTTGGCCTTTCAGCCTTTTGGTCTTTCGGCCTCTAAAAGGGCCAAAATTTTTGGGCCTCCAGAATTTGGTGTCAACGCTTAGAACTTTTTGGGGACTAAAAACATTGGAGGAGAGATCGAGGTCTGAAAATCTGGGTGTTTCCATCGAGACCACTTTTTGCATCAAATTTGAATTCTAGATCAGATGGGTGCGCAACTAAAGTTTGTTTTTGAAGGAATAAGGGTCCTCTATCAGTTCCCACCATAGAGAGAACCCTAGATGAAGATTCCAAGGGAGAACTCTAAGATCAACAAAAAGACTTTAGTTGCATGCAGAGAAACCCTATCTTCTCTCTCTCTTTTCTTAACGAGTTGTATCCTTCTTGCATGGACAAACTAATTGTAAATGGATTAAAAATCCATGCAAGTTGTTTAGTATCAGTTAGCAATAGTTTTCTTTTAGAAATTTTTTAGTTTTAGTTTATTTTCATTAATTTAGATTCTCTGATGCCCTAATTTTGGCATTCAGAGTTTGTAGATCAAAACTCTATATATTGTAATAAATTTTTTTTTAAAAGGGTTGGATTCCTAGTGCAATAAAATCTACAATTTGGTGCTTCATTTGTGGTTTCATATTTCTTCTATCTATGTGAAAGTGATGAATTTGTGCATGCTTGTTCATTATTTTCAAAGAACCAATTGTTTATTGTGTTTCAAATCTACGTTTTTGTTAGTTGGAGTTTGCTATTGTCTATCTACCTTATGAAAAATGTGTGGAACGGATCACTTATTGGGATTAATGATAAATCCATCTTGTGGGTGCACACATCTTGGTGGCTTCACGATCTGATAGGTTTTGAAAATCTTGCACGGGTGAATTCATTTTCTTTCTAAATGATTGCATCCATTGGGTATAGAATTGTGACCTCGTCTGATTTATACTTTGTGGGTTTGTTCCAAATCTCTCCATCATTCATTTCACAAGGAAGGGTTTAAAATGGTTTATGTCTGTTAGGGTTTTATTTTAGAAAATTTACTTTATTTCTCATTACCTTACTCATTTAAATTCTTTCTTAATTATGAATAATCATCTTGAAAATACAAAATTGCATCTTTTAGTTAGAACACCAATCTTTGTTAAAACAGAAAAAACCAAAGGAACTAAAGTGCTTTTCAGCTTGATGTCTTGAACATACCAGCAAAGGCCTCCTCGTGAACATTCACATTTATCTTCAACTGAGTAACCAAGCAGGTTGTGACCCGAGCCCGGTGAACCTTGGGAATAACTTTGTTATTCTTTCAAGAGAGGAAATCGAATCTCGAGATCCTAGCCATTGACTTGTGTAAAAATGATGCTCAACAGAAGGAATTGAAAAGTTTTTGAAAGGAACCAATGGAATAAGGAGGGAAGAACAATACCAGTGCAAGGCTTTATATTGAAAGGTTCTAGTGGATATATTATCCATGAGCCTCTGATCATGAGAAAAGTCACTATGCAAAGTTTGAAAGGTCTTAACATGGGTTAAGGGATCATCTTTAACATTATAAGTGTATAGAAAAGGGATCTCCATGTATCAAGGAATAACAACACAAGTTATATCCAAGGATTAAGGACTACCAATATCACAAGTAGGTATGTTAAACTTGGATTGAGTCATGGAAGCATTTGATTGTTGTAAAGATGACACCATTTGAGAAATATTATTGATTGTAGATTCAGTGGAAAGAGTAGAAGGAGGTATGTAGGTAATATTAGGAGCATTAAGTGAAATGGAAGGAAAATTGGAATAATAAAAAGACACTATTGTAAGTGGGTATGGATGAAAGTAAAGAAACACATAGAATACTAGAGGAAGGAACACTAGTATTAGGAATGGGAATATGTATAGAATTAGAAGGTTGGAAGGAAGTGGTTATGATAGGTGCAGTATAGGTAGAAACACAAGGTATTGAGCCAGGAATGGGATTGGAAGGTCCAACACTAACACAAGGTTGAGTGTAACCCATATCTTGAGCACAATCTTGAAGCGACTTGACATTGTCATGAACAAGTTGAGAAAGAGTGCGTAAGAAATCCATTCCATGTTCATCATTATTAATTAACTTTATCAAAACACCAACTATAGAAATAGCATTGGTAATCTGAATTATTAATCAGATTAGAATACCTGGTGTGATACCTGCGGTATTGTCAAGTTCAATATAAAAACCAGAAGATTAACAACAAAATTGAAAGCCAAAAAGTGATCCATTCTATTCAAAATTTGAGTTTATACAAAGCTAATGGATCCCAAGGGTCACTAGATCCTCTTGGAAATGAAATGAAGATTCCTCATAATTTTTATTACAATAAAATATTAAAAACTTGCAAAAATATAAAAGAAACTATATATAAAAATAGGTCCACTTGGAGAAGGCATAACTTTCTAGTCCTAGCTTTGAATTGTGAACCGTTTACTCTATTGGAAAGGTCTTCAATAAATCTCAAAAACAATTTGGGAAGTCACACCAAGGTGAGCCCTCCACTTGGAAGATAGGCCCCAAATTCCCCAAAGATCTTCAAAAATGCAATTTTTTGTAACATAGAAAATACTGATAAATGGGATTTCAGTATTTTCCCAAATCCATCTTGATCACTCACGATTGGGATTCTCTTAACCTAACCGTTGTTGAAATTTATCAAAGTCATGAGATATATTTTAGATTTGATTAGGTATAAATCTTAGTATCTCATCCTCATCATGAGAATGATGGTAAGATTTATTTTCAAGAGGTGGAGGGAGATCATTATTATGCATGTTGGTCTCTTCAAGATTCCTAGGAAGGAAAGAGGACTCAGGATCAAAGGAACCCATAAGTAAAATGATTATCCTAATGGGAATTAATAGGTAGGAATCAATGTAAGAACACTCATGCTTAAAATGAAAAGAAGATAGATATAGATAATTGCACAAATGAGATCTAATACTTAAGGCAAAAAGTGAAGCTAGATCAATTATAAAGGAATTCTAAGCGACACATTAAGCATGGATCCAACACAAGTTTAAATATCTAAATGAAAAAATAGATCTAGATATCATAAAGTGCATAGAAAGAAGATCTAACTTGTAAAATGGAATGCATACAAATAGATCTAGACACATAATCAAAATGAGAATGCTTATGAGTTGGGTTCACAAAAATGTATAGTGAAAAATGGGGATCACCTAATAAGATGCAAGCTCTCGCCAAATTCACCAGGTGTAAATTATAAATACGAAGCCACCTCAAGTAAAATCAGATCAACACCACAAAAGAGATGAGGTGATGCCAACTATGACTTCAGATCTTTGGGGCTTGTACTCCTTTTTTAGTTTTTTGCATGTATTATTTGGGAGTTAAATTATCTAAATTTGTAGATTGAAATGATAAAAAGGAAATTGAAATGAGATAAAGATAAGTGTACCTTGGAAAGATGAAGGAGATTTTATCTGTTCCTATTTTTTTGACTATCGGGATCCATGAAACAACTATAGTTCTAGATCTGAGTCCTAGAATCTACTTGTTGTCTGTCCTAAAAATTTGAGCCCATTTTTGAGGGTGAAAAATGTTTGAAATGTTTTGTACCTAGGTACAGGGAATTTGAGATGTTCTTCACCTAATGAATGTGCTCCATATTCTCTGGGGAGCTGTGTCAAGACCTGCAGAGCTCAGATTTACAGTTACAACTTCTTGGACTGTACTTGCATATAGAAAAATATGGAAATAGGTTGGATAAAGGGGTTTGCCTTGGTCAAACCCCTGTTTAGGAATCAACCTTGAAATATGAAATGTAAAGCATAAAGTAAAAAAAAAAGGCTCAATACCATATTCATGTGCTTATCCTCATGGAAAATATTTGTATCACTCAAATTCATGAAGTATTCTTGATGTTTGTTTCTTGAATGTAGATGTTAACCTTGTAGAAGAGATCTAGGATCAATGATTCCTTAACATATGCATGGATCTATGAATTCCACCCCTAGATCTTTATTCGCTTGAAATTCTTGATCATACTTGCAAGGAGAAAGGGAAGAATGGTGAAGAAAGAGAGATCTTCTTTGCTTGTTTGAAAGATCCTCTAAAACACCACCATGTGATATAAAATATTTCTCCAACTTGAAGAATATTACCTTGATGAGATGGAATAAAAAGAAGAATCTTGGTTTGAGATATTGAAATCACCTAGCTTGCTTGAATGCTCTTGAATCAC
Source organism: Thuja plicata (assembly GCA_018584345.1). Taxonomy (NCBI): domain Eukaryota; kingdom Viridiplantae; phylum Streptophyta; class Pinopsida; order Cupressales; family Cupressaceae; genus Thuja; species Thuja plicata. The sequence goes on from MU213459.1 coordinate 496,474, forward strand.
AATAACTTCTCCAAAGTAGATTATTTCTTGCATATAGTTTATGGATGCAAAATGAGAAGAGATATAGGGTTTATATACTTTTCCCCTCATTTTGGGATCTTAAACTAAGCTAGGTCTATTAGGAATAACAACCCACCAACACAATTGAGAGGGGGGGGGGGTGAATCAGTTGTGAGACATATTATTAAACATTAAACTTTATAAATAAAAACTTTAATCCAAATGATAACACATTAAATGCCAACAAAATCCTTTTTTGTCGAGGAAACCTTGTTAAAGGTAAAACCCCGGTGGGAATTAGCACCCACAAATGATTTACTGAGAGTATAGTATCCCTGTTAAAATATTTAGCCCTATTAGGAGCTTATTGATGCATTACATTATACAGTCCTTGTTAAAAGATAGACCTTGTTAGGAGTCAAGAGTAACAGTGGGCTCACGACCCATGCACACTGCCTAAAGAAGGTTAAATCTACCCTCAGGACTCACTATTCAAAATAAAAATGTATAGAGATATACAATCCAGTGAACTAACATAATCACAACCTCTAATTTACATCCAATAGACACAATCTCACAACTTCCACAATTTCATTTCCATTTCACATCCATACACTTTTAAAATAAGAAAAGATCTCTCATATATACCCTATTACAATGATCAATTAGGTCAGCCAATTAGGCTTTCCCAATATACAAATAATTATTTAACCCCTTGCTAAGATCACATGGTACCTATAACAAGTAAACATCAATTACAATTCATCGAATATAATCCAAGATCTGTAATCCATGCTCACAATCCATAATAAACGCTACATCTATGAAGTCCTCCCCAAATAGGTCTCCTCCATAACACACACCACAACTGACATCACCAAGAGTCCTAAAACCCATGAAACATAAAAAAAATTCCTCAACATGTCTTCTTTCATCCCTTAAGCTGGCATAACCTAAATCCACATCGCTTGTAAAACATAAAGACTAACACTGTCAATGATCACTGTCACCGTCCAATACCCAGTCTTCACTAAAACATATGTGACTCATCCAGTAGACAATATTAAGCCCTGTGACCTTAGGAATAAGATCACAACATATCCCTATACACATCACCATCTTCTCTCATTCTGAATCAACCATACAGTACCCGTACACTTCTGTCAGTCATAAAGCAATAGTAATAACCAGTTTATTCTGGCGCCATAGAAACATATGTTGACATCAGTGACAAAACATGAATGCCAATAACATCATCAAAAACCAATTCCAATAATCTCCCCCTTTGGAATTGATGGAAAAATATGAGAAAATCCATCAACCCAAAAGTAATCTCTCAATACAATCTTCTCAATATCCTCATCACATCTCTCCCTAAAGCAGTAGGGATTTTCTCATAGAATCTCTCCCCCTTTGACAACAATGGAAAAGGGTGTCATAAATCTTATCATTTCCTCTTCAAGGTGTAGCTTTTTCAAATCTTTATGTTAACAGGTGCAAAATCACCCAAATATGTTCTATAATATTCCCATGATCACCCCCCCTAAGGAGTAGATCCATACATTAAGTCTAGAAAATGATATAGCTCTGAAAGCCACTGGAATGATGCATTCCTGCATCAATTTAGTTCTTGCAAGGAGGGGATCACACTCCAAGCATACCTATGAGATACTCAAAGGCATCCTTTGGCGAAGGTTTTGTAAATATATCTGCTATCTGTTCCTTTGTGCTAATATACTCCAATCTAATCTCCTTCTCTGCTACATTGTCTCTCAAGAAATGATACTTAATGGAAATATGTTTAGTCTTTGAATGCATTACTAGATTCTTTGACATTTTCACTGTGCTAGTGTTATCACAATGGATAACCACTGGCTCATCAAAATTTATCCCAATTTCTTTGAACATTTGCTTCATCCAAACAATCTGTGTACAATTTATAGCTGAAGCAACATACTCAAATTCACCAGTAGACTGAGCTATACAATCCTACTTTTTACTTAGCCAAGAAACCAATCTTTTCCCAAGAAATAATGTACCACCACTTGTGCTTTTTCTGTCATCAATATTTCTTGCCCAATCAACATCAGTATATGCATGTAAATCAAAATCATCTGATTTCTTATACGATAACCCATACTCTATTGTTCCGTTCAAGTATCTAAAAAATTATTTTCACAATAGCAACGTGTGTCTCTTTAGGATCTACTTCATATCTCGTTACAATTCCAACTGCATTAGCAATATCTAGTCTGGTGTGAGTCAGATATTGTAAGCTTCCAATCATAGATCTATACTTTTTCTGAAAAACACTCTGAGCTTCATCATTATTAGTAAGATTGTGACTAGTAACCATAGGTGTTCCAACAGGTTTACAATCTTCCATTCCAAAATTTTTCAACATTTCTTTAAGATACTTAGCCTGAGAAATGAAAATTCCATCTTTATTATGATTTATTTGTAAGCCAAGGAAAAATTTCATTTCACCTTCTCTGATCTAAATTTTGTTCAAGGTATAAACAATAGTACCAACAACTTTTCTCCAATCAACATGTGACACGTTTCCTTCCAGCAACATAGTTCTAGAAGCATCTAATATTGGTCTTTTTCTTCGCTTTTCTATCCCATTCTATTGTGGTGTCCTAGGAGAAGGTGTATGTCTGTATATTCCATGCTCTTCGCAGTAGGTATTGAACAAATCTGAAGTAAACTCACCACCTCTATCTGATCTCAAACATTTTAACTTTAAGCCTGATTCATTCTCAACTTTTGCTTTGAATATCTTGAATTTATCAAATGCCTCTGATTTCTCTCTTAGATATTTAACCCACATCATCCTAGAAAAGTAATCAACAAAAATTATAAAATACCTTTCACCGTAGTAAGATCTTGTTCTTGTAGGACCACACTTATTTGTATGCACTAGATCCAACTTCTCTTTCGCTGAGTAAGATTTTCTTTTAAAACTGCTTCTAGTCTGCTTCCCCATTATACATTCTCTACATATGGTGTTAGATGGTTTCAAAACCTTTGATAGGTAACTGCATTAGTCATACTTACCTTCACAATATTATCAAAATTAACATGAAAAAATCTTCTATGCCATAACCAACTGTCATTTACCTTCGCAGCAAAACAAGAATCCTTAGATGTATTTAATTTAAATAAATTACCTCTGGATTTAGTACCAGATACGATCAAGTCTCCTGACTTACTTTTGATAAAGCATTTCCCATCAATGAATTTCAATTGATAACCTTTGTCCACTAGCTGTCCAACACTCAAAAAATTATGCTCACATCCATCAACAGGTAATACATTGTCAGTATTGGTCTTTCCATCCAGAGAAATAGATCCAACTCCAATATAAGCTTAGGATTATTTTCACCAAATCTCACAACACCACCATCATACTTATTCAGTTTAACAAAATTATTTTTATCTCCAGTCATATGGTGTGAACAACCACTATCTATGACCCATTTATATTTATTTTCAACATGTGACAGTAAGGCTCTTTCTTCATGAATAGGTTTATCATCCTTGATAGAAATAAATCCAATCTCATCATAATAAATAGCATCATCATCTGAAACACCTTCACTAGCATAGTAAAATTATGTATCCTTTGAATACTTAGGTTCATAAAACTTATATTTATGCTTTGGAACTCTTGTAGGAAATCTAGATGCAAAATGACCTATCTTATTGCATCAAAAAAAATTCAGAGGTAACTTTCCTTCAAACTTACCCTTACCTCTATTTTCTCTTTTAGTGATCAGGGCCACAATTTCATCTAACTTTCTTTCTTCTTCCTATATATGTTTCCATTCATCAACATATTCACCAAGCTCTTCTGTCAAGTCACTAGTACTGGTGCTCGCAATTCCCAATAAAGTCTTTTTATTTTTATGCACAGTCACCTTGAATGTTCTCTCAACTTTAGGTAATGAATCTCCTAGCTCTGAGGCCTTAAAAGTAGTTAATTTTGCAATAAACATCTCTCTATTAAAGTTCACTCTCAAGGGTATGATCTATTCTATAGCTTACACTTTAGTCTTGTAAACAAGTGTCAAAGATGTAATAATTTTTACGATCACTTCTGTCTCACTGTATGTGGCTCCAGAGTTTCTGATCCCAATAAAAACCTCAGTTACTCTCTGTACATATGCTCTAATATTTTCATGATCTTTCATTTTCATATTTTCCATCCTTGTCTTCCAGTTTTGTAACTTCTCCTCCTTAGTACAATTATCTCCTTCATATAGTGCTTCCAATCTTGTCCAAATGTCATGTGCATAATCCAAATCTTTAACCTCTGTGAACTCACCTTCAAAGAGCGCACTAATCAGTGCTTCCACTGCAACAATGTTATATGAAAATATCTTCTTTTATTCATTAGTAACCTTATCTAGTTCATCCTCATCCTTCATTTGTACATCCTTCTTTGTAATCATCCAGTAGTCGATTCTCAAGCATAGAAAATGTGTTCTCATCTTGTTCTTCCAACTGTCAAAGTTTTCAGGATCAAACTTCGGACTATCCTTCCTATATAATGCCATCTTCAGGATCACCTCAAGAAATTAATATTTCTCTCTAAGGACCAGTAGCTCTGATACCAATTGTTAGGAATAACAGTCCACCAACACAACTGAGATGGGGGGGGAGTGAATCAGTTGTGAGACAAATTATTAAACATTAAACTTTATAAACAAAAACTTTAATCCAAATGATAAAAAAATAAATGCAAACACAATAACACAATCCTTTGTTTTCGAGGAAACCCTATTAAAGGTAAAACCCCAGTGGGAATTAGCACCCACAAATGATGTACTGAGAGTATAGTATCCCTATTAAAAGATTTAGCCCTATTAGGAGCTTATTGATGCATTACAGTATACACTCCCTATTAAAGTACATACCCTATTAGGAGTCGAGAGTAACAGTGGGCTCACTTCACAGGCACACTGCCTAAAGAAGGTTATATCCACCCTTAGGAATCACTGTCTGAAATACAAATGTATAGAGATATACAATCTGGTGAACTTTCTGTTAGCAACTATCTTTTCTTTGTCAGATCCAATGAAGTAACATAATCACAACCTCTGCTTTACATCCAACAAACATAAGATTGCAGCTTCCATAATTTCATTTCCACTTCGCATCCATACACTTTTCAAACAAGAAAAAATCTCTCATATATACCCTATTATAATGATCAATTAGGTTGGCCAATAAGGCTTTCCTAATATACAAATAATTTAACCCCTTGATAAGATATACATGGTACCTATAAAAAGTAAACATCAATTGTAATTCATCAAATATAATCCAAGATTCGTAATCCTTGCTTGCAATTCATAATACACGCTACATCTTTGAAGTCGGCCCCAAATAGGTCTCCTACAAAAAACACACCATAATTAACGTCACCAAGAGTCCTATGACTCATGAAACATAAAAAAAATTCCTCAACATGTCTTGTTCCATCCCTTAAGCTCGCATAACCTGAATCCACACGCTCGTAAAATACATAAACTAACATTGTCAAAGATCACTGCCACCATCCAGTACCTAGTCTTAATTAAAATATCTTCAACTCTTCCAATAGACAATATTAAGCCGTGTGACCTTAGGAATAAGATCACAACATACCCCTATACAAATCACCATCTTTGCTCGTTTTGAATCAACCGTACAATACCCATACACTTTTGTCAGTCATAAAGCAATAGTAATAACCAATTTGTTCTGCCTCCATAGAAACATATGTTGACATCAATGACAAAACATGAATGCCAACAATATCATCAACAAACAATTCCAACAAGGTCGACCACTAGAGAAGAATTAAATGAAAAAACCTGATATCAGGCTCTAGGCCCAATTTGGGACAAAATCCCTGGGTGCAGAATTCCTAGAATGTTGTGTACCCAAGGACATAATGTTTGAAACATTCTGCACCCTAGGATTATGTCACAAATTTTGTCAGGGACACTGAGATGACAAAAATGCCCAAATATGAATTACAGGTTGTCGGGATCAAGCAAAACGGGCAAGAAGACCTCAAAATCACAAAAGAGGGGCTATAGGTCCTAAATAGAGCCACCAATAATGGATGATAACCTTTTTAGGATGGTACATCACCTACTCTATAAATTTGGGTGTTAAAACCAATAATAAAGTTGAAGGATTAAAAAAGTTGTATGATGTTAAGAAGGCACTCTAATTATGCATCCATTGCTTGCAAATTGAAGGTGACTCCAAATTAATTATAGATGTAATTTTTTAGCATGTTCCCTTATCTAGAACTTGGTTGAAAAAATCTAGGATAGTAAATGTATTATTAATGATATTTAAAATCGTTCACATTTACCATGAAGGAAATAAGGTTGTTCTGATTAAGTAAAAACAGGTTTTACAAGGACCCAAAACCTTTACAAAAAAAGAGATCAACAGGTTTTACAAGGACCTGCAACCTAGAGTATAAAGAGAGATATACAATAAAAAGCAGTAACAGCTATGCCAGAGCACCAGAGAAGAAAGGAACAAAAAAGAAACAACCCAAAAAAAAAAGTCCCAAAGATGCAGCAAAAGACAGCAGAGACAACAAAAAGAACCCAACCGGGACAGCAGAAGAAACAACTACATCTCCTTCACCAGTTCCTCAGCTTCGAGGACCATAATCTGCATATTGTTGACCGAGGTCTTGAGCTCCTCCGTTTCTTTATCCTCCTTAGGACTCTTTTTCTTGGAACTAGCTCTAGTGCGCGATCCCAGGCCCATAGTCTCCACAATCCTGCTATCCTTGTCCTTGTTAATCCTGTCCAGTTTATCCATTAAAATTTGTGCATGCCCACAATACGCTTTGAGGCTGATAAGGCATTATTCCCCTATTTTTTTAACCAAAGCCTCCATTCTTTTCACTTTATTCTTCAGAATCTTAAGTTGTTCCACATTGTTATCCTTTTCCGCTCTGTCTTTAATGTCTTTAATTTGTCTCTCCATAGTTCCCACCTTATTAGCATACTCAGCCTGAGCTTCAAAGTTACCAACAGCTTCTTTCATTTCCTTCAAACAATTGGCCACAGGTTTTAGCCAACTTTGGAATTATTTAGATTCTTGGTCATGTTGGATAAGTGAGAAGAACACTCCCAATACTATACACATTCCTCTTCAATATGATGTTTCCCAACTATCAACTTTGAATAAAAGTTAGTCACCTCCACTATATGGGAATGAAATGTTAGATTGAGGTTATGAATGCTAAGTGTAGCGATTGGGATAACCACATAGGTATTATCCAACATAAACTGGATAAGTCTTTAAATTAAACGATATCTTAGTATCATTGGTGGAGTATCCATACAATTAATTCTATAAAGTACCAATTTTGTGTGGACTTACTTAATATTTATAATGGTAGCATCATGAGAATGGATCACCAAAATCAAAATTACACATTTTTCATTGTGAGATTTTAAAAGCATAACACTATTAATAATTATTAATGGGTTTTATGCATTATAATTAAAGATTATAGAAATTCATATTGAATAACGGGTTGTATTAAGAGACACATTATCTCTATCTTGAAATAGCTTCAAAAAATTCCAGTTCTACTCTATGATCAAATTTTTTTGTTGCCCCTTCCTTGCATTACTACCCTAATGTGTTGTTTATTAAAAATTGAGAGGGGAGGGGGGGGGGAGGGGGTGAGGGTTAGAATTTGCATTAAACCTATGTTTTGTGAGGTGAAGAGACGCTAACCCATCTACCACTTTGAGTACTAAACAAAAGTGTAGAGATGCTAACTCGTATCTCATTTTGGAGATTGAGGGTGCTACTGGTGTTAGAAAATATGCAACCAAAGTAAAGAACAAAAAAGTTACAAAATGAAAAAATGAAAGTGGGGAAGGTAAGTATTAAAAGATTAAACCTAGTTAGGAGAGTAAGGGTGGGCATCTATAGGAGAGACCTAGTCACTTTGTGGGGAAGGTCTTGTTTAAACCAACCATTAGGAACATAATTAAGGAAGCCAATAAACTTGATTCAATCTAAAGGCTTCTTGGTCATGATCAAGAAGGAGAAAAAAAACATTGAGGTTTGTATATTTACCAAGTTAGATTGGGCTTAACTCATTGAAATAATTGATATATCCAAGGATACGTTGTATGATAAACAGGGAAAGGATAGTAGGGAAGGAGACACAAAGAATATCATCACTAAGGAGAACAATTTTGAGATTACCTCTCACATGAAGTATGAAGTAAATAGCCTCTTTGATGAAATGAATGTCCTTGACATTGAGGATTATCCAACCAACTCTCCACATTCCACTATTAACAAAATTAACAACTACATCAATTTTTTCTGCTACACCTAAAGTGCCACTTAGATGGAGGCTAGTAGAAGCAACATGGTGGAGATGGAGAAAAAGTCTATCGCTATGATAAAGGCCAACATGAAGATAATGAAAACAAATAAAATTATTTCTATGTTGTAGGATATGTGGCTCACAAGGCTATATATGGCTACTATATGGAGAAATAGAGTTAGATCCACAAATTAATTATTGAGGGGTGAGGGAATCTTCCCCCTAGTTGTTTCTTTGTTTTCATATGTGTCCTTTTTTTGTTCCTCTAATTAGTTGTTTAGGTATTGTTAATATGTTATTTATGGCCTATGTGGGCCTATTTTTATCTTCTTTAACACTATTTTTGTAAGGTTTAGAACCCCAGTTTCTCATTTATTAGAAAAAATGAGATTTAATAAATAAAGATTAATTAGGTGAATCATGGATCAAAGATGCATAATATACAAAAGAATTTACATAGTTTTAATACATTTTCACAAGCATGGATCTCTTAGCCTAATACACAAACTCAACTGCTCAAAATGAAGACAAAGTAATTTATCTCAGGGTGGTATATAAATTAAGAGCGTGTCTTTTTTCAAGATAATTACTTACTAGATATTAGAATCTTCATTAACAACATTCAATATTCTTTCACAAACATAAATACCTTTGTCCTTTACATTTAAATTTAATACTTTAAATGTTTAATTCATTTAATACAATATTCATTTATTTATGAATAGTAATGGTTCATATCAAATATAGTGACAAGAAAGCGAGTAAGGGATCGAAAGCAGGAATTCAAATGAAGTTGCAAAGGGGGGTGTATAGGGTGATGAGGATGATGATGGGAGAGATTTTACAGTCATCTATTCCTTTACAGATGAAGGTTTTCTCCCTGTTCTTTTGTGGGGTATGATGAATTTGGGCACTGTCTATGGGGCAGGAAATTTGCACCTTAGTAAAAAAAAAAATGTTGTTATCACAATATGTGTGTTAATCTATTGTGTTAACGTGTGTTAGTAATTTGCAAACAAATACAATAGACTAACACACATGTTGTTAACATATTGTGTTAACAACATATTTTGTTTACTAAGGTGCAAATTTCCTGCCCCATAACCAATGTCGTGAATTTGTGCCTATTATGGATGTGACTATGTGAGGAGACGTTTTCATAGTGGCCAGGACATTGGTCTATTCCTTTTCTTATTTAGGGGAAACCCGACCACTGCTCTACACTGCCTTCCTGCACTTTGGAAGTCACTTGTAACCTCCTTCTAGCTCCTGCATTTTCCAGCTGCAATTATCTGATGGCATTTGGATACTTTTCCAAGACACTCCTTGATGTTTTGTCTTCTGCTGCAGGGTTATCTTTGGTGTTTCTTCTGGGTTGGGCCACTTTGGTCACAATACTCATTGGGCTAGGATTTTTTTGGCCCTAAGTCTGTTGTTTGTTATAAGTCTTTTTTGGTTCTTTCATTTTATGTTGTCAGCTTCATTGAGTGAGATTGGTTCATACTCGGTCTTGTGTTGGGCCTAAGTGTTTCTTCTTTGAGATGCTTTGTTCTTCTTGGAGGATGGTGAATCTTGTGTTGTCTTGGACTTCATGGGGCTTCTTGTTTGAAGAGAAGCTATTTTGTGTTTGCTTTGTTGCCTGCAACTATTTTGTGGCAAGCATTATACATTGTTGTTTGGTGGAATTGCCCTTGTCCTAGATGTTTCTCTTCTGCTCTGGCCTACTCTTTTTGGTGGTCAGAGTCATGGTGAGTCCTCCATTTGGTGGACATATGGCCATTCTGGTGCAAAAAGATGCGAGGCTTTCGGTTCTACCCTTTTTCCCTGGTGTGGTTGATTTTGAAAAGTTGCTTTATATATTTTCTACTACTCTCAGTCTCTTCCTATGGCCCCTTTTGGCTTCTTCTTGATGCTTTATGGGGATGGTTCTAGGTCAAATTCTTTGTCGAAGGACATTTTTTCACTGGTTGAGGCTAGTTGGGAGGTATAGGCTAGTTGGGAGGTATAGGAGTTTCAATGTTTTGCAAGTGCCTACAATGCTTTGGAATTTCTTTGAAGTATCTTTTTTGTTGCTCGTGCCAAGGTATTTTTTTGCCCTTTGTTTTAGAGATTTTGTGTTGGTGAGATACATATCTTTGTTATGACCAAAGGTGTGGCAGCCCATGGTAATGGCACATTCTTTGTGAAGGCTATTCTTAGGATTCTTATGGCCATTGGGACTATGTTGCTTTGGCTCCTTGTGGGACATAGAAAATCTCTTAATATTTCTACCCTGTTTGTGGGTATTACTCTCTTCTCCCATGACAAGTGTAGGGGAATGGTGTTGACATATGGTAATGGAAGCCTACAATCTGAGTTTGCACTCTTTTGTTAGCATATGGGGGTTTATATTGGTACTACATGGTAAGCCTTGGCATTGGCCAGGGTTCGTTGGTAAGACTAAGTTTTTAGATGGTGCCTACTCTGGGTGTTGCGTATTTTTGGCCCTTTGGGGTTGGATTGTGAAGGGAGTTGCTAAGGATAGTTGTCTTGTTTTTTCTAGTAGCCATTCATTTACTGATAGTTTTCAAGGGCTCGCTCTAGTCTGTGGTTGGTTTTGGTTGAGGTTTGGTGCTAGTTTTAGGGTTGTTCTTGTCTCTTATAAGGTGGGGTTTGTTTTTCTAGTTGCGATGAGTGCTTGGAATGTTTTGTTTGCTTCTTCCTCTTTCACGGTTCTTATGGAGGTTGATGTGTTTCCTATGGAGGTGGAGGATTGCTTCGTGAAAGAGGAAGTTTATGATTTTATGCGGTCTTCCCCTTTTTGTGGCCACTTGGACATGTGATGGATTTGTGATAAGCTCTCCTTTATGATGGTTTATTCCTATTATGCTCCTATAGAGGTGGGCTCCTTTTCTATTGAGGTGGAGAGGAGTTTGGTAGTTTGGGGGTGGATTCTCTGTCGCGGTGATACCAATTTTTCTACTGGATGGTTATGGATACCGTTTTGTTGTCCAATGTAAATTCTTGGGGAGCCTTTCAAAACTCCTTTGTAAGTATATCCCACTTGGTTGGTGTTTGACTAAGTGCTGTCAATGGTGGTGTTTGACCTCTCTGCTGTAAGTGACCAGTTGTGGCCTTGCGTTCTTTTTAAGAAGGGATGATAACTTTGTTGATTGTGCATCATTTGTGGCCATGACTTGTAACATCTAGCACCTCTGTTAATGTGTTGTTGATCTCCTGACGCCTTTTGACTATGGTTGTGGTTGTATAAGGGTTAGTACCCTTGTTTTTACTATTGAACTTTTTGTACCTTCGACAGAGCACCCCAATTTACTCCTAACCTTAATAAAACACACACACACACACACACACACACACACACACACACACCCCTTTCAAAAAATATTTTCTTTACAATCTTATGATCCTAATTTAATTGATTAAAACCAATGTCTAATTATTTATAAATTATACTTTGAAAATATTAATATGATGATTTGACCACTCTTTATTATTCACTCTAATTAATTAATCCTTTAATTCTAGCTATTATTTGTAACTATGCACATATATATTATAATATTCACTTATTTCTATTCATGATCCAATATCTATTATTTTATTTTCAACTATAATTAGCTGATAGGATTCTCTTGGGGAGAAACCCTTAATTGGGAAATTGTCTCACGCTTCTCTTTTCGATGCCGGATTTCTCCCACCGGTCATTTTTCTAGTGCTTTGTAGTTGCACTGTGGGCAGGGGAAGCATGGTGATTGTTCTTTGTGCTTTCTGAAAAATATTTTAGGTTTGAAGGAATTGGGATTGTCCCAGGCAGTTGGGTCCTCTCCCAATAGCCCATGCATTTATAATGACTCGAGTGTTTTGTGGGATTTTGTATTCTGCAATTCTGCAGTGTTTGATAGATTGGTGTGGAAGTAGGAGAGGACCAGGTGGGTAAAGGCGAAGTGTTTCTTTCACCACAGATTGCAAATATTGAAGATGGGGAAGATCAGATTCTTGCACCATACGTTTCTGTCCCACCACTGTATCCAGCTCTAGCTGAGCTCTTTCTATGGCTGAAGGATTTCTGAGCAACTCACACACTGCCCATTCCAATGTACTTCCTGTGGTATCTATGTCCTGGTGAAATCATTTAGAAATATATACAAAATGAGCTCAATATAATTAATTAATCAACAGAGCCAAGCCAACATAAGCAAATTTGAACAGATAATGATGCAACTGTGTTTGCTTTATGTATTTTCTTCTATTTTATTTTTACTATGCTCCGCATAAGGAGTTATCAGCTGATAGTTTGTGTATATATTATCATTATTGATATTCTAAACTAAAAGCTCAATATAATTGTTCAATTATAATGAATAAAGCTTTGACGCATGTATTCTAAATATAAAAATATTGGAAATGCTAATTCAAACATAAGTTCAACCAGTTTCAAAATTAAAATTATTTATGAACTTTTAATTTCACTATAATGAAAATATAGAAATGATCAGTTCTATTTTTATCAAAATATGATGATAAATAGTTTATTTATTCATTTTTAATAAAAGATTTTTAATATGTAAATTGTCAAATTAGAACTAGATTAAATTATAGAAAATATAAAACCAATACAAATCACTTTTATCATTCTTGTATTAGAGAAAGCTACTCAAAAGATGCACTCTTAAAATTTAACATTTCAATCTACTAATAAATTTTTAAAATATATTTTTTAATAAGTTATTAAATGACACTTCTGGAACATATCCAATTTAATCCAAACCAAAAAATTAATTATTAGATTGAAATGTTAAACCCTTAGGAAGTATTAATTAGTTACCATTGTTGCATTTAATCTCTTTGAACAAAAGCATTTCACCTTGGTAAAAATATTTACTCAATGCATATTGCCCTAATTTTAATTTATTTGTTCTTTTATTTTATCTTGTTTCTTCAAATGAAAATCATTTTTAGTGAAATCTTTCCTCTTTCATTTTCTATATCATTTGCAAAAAAAAAATATCATTTCATCCACGAGATATCCTAAATCCTTCCAAAAGGTCACTTGGTTTTAAATGTAGCACCAACAAGATAATCAAGTTCCCTCTCAGACAAAAAAAAAAGATAGATATATTAAAATACTTTGCAAGGCCCTACCCTTTTGTATTCATATTGAACAAAGCCATACCAATAATCATATCTCACGAGCATGCATAATGTGTTGGTACCAATCCATTTAAATGGGAATAAAGTAAACTCTATTGGTCCAACTAAACACGAAGTATTTACAAAATCCATCACTCTGCACTATGATAGTGTCCCCTACCTTTGAAATTACCCGGTAAACTTCAAGCATTAATCAATGTTATTACTATGTTGAGCAAGCTTACCTTTCTCTACCTCTCTCAATTCTTATCTTATGATCACGATGATTAAATATTCATTAAATATAGGTTTTTATTTCCCTATACCTGAACGTATCTGGATTGTCCCCCCCACCCCCCTTTTCCTTGCTTCTCCTCCTACCTACTTCTCCCCTTTCCTCCTTTCATTTATGTCTATTTTTGCATTAGATTCGTGTTCCTTTGATTCTCTTATTGTACTATCTTCTCACATGATGATTACTGTATTTGTTGTTTTGATGATAACAAACCTAGAACATTGGGTAAGGGTTTTTTGCATTCTTGGTTGGAAGAATAGTGGGTGGTAGGGTGGCTCATTTCAAGTTTTTGGCCTTTACCTCTGCAACTTTGTGCTCTTATTTTCATTATGAAAGAAAGAAAAAGGGGGAATGAAAGGAACTGATATGTCACACCTTTACCAAAAATAAATCCACAAAAATTATATAATTTTTTATATTGTTATGATTTTGAACCAAAATTTTGCATTCTGGTATTGATACACCATTACAATAGTTATGGATTTTAGCATATATGCCTTCTTGATATTGTCTAAAATTAAAATTTTGTACATACAATATTGTAAATTAAAATAATTTATATTCCATTTATATATTGCCTTATTCTATCCTAGATATCATCTTACATAAAGTTTACTATCGGCTTCACACTTGCACCTTTTTCGGCTTCACACTTGCACCTTTTTAGGTGCAAGCGCTAGTCTATAGTATTCTTTAAAAAACAAACTTATGCCATTAAAAAATATTGGTATCTCACAATTTTAGTCTTTGGTCAAAACATCAAAGATAACGGAATTGGTGAACAATTAACTCACTTAAGATCCAAAGTATTTATCTTAAGACCAATTTGACCATTCAAACAAAGACGAGTGGGGTTCAAAACTTTATAGAGAAATAAGATAAAAAAAAGTATGAACTCAAACCAACCAAAGAACTAAATAGAAGCATAAGTTATTATTTGTGGGTGAGACCATATATATATATAAAAGAAATGCTCACCTAACTATGAGCAAAAAAAATGTTTTCCCCTTTAAAAATGATATTGTTAAAAGTCAAAGAGGTAGTTTGTCAATTTCCTTAACTGCTCCAATAAATATATTCATTTTGGCCCATGAATAGTATTTTTACCCACGTAATTTGGAATCTGTTTAACTTAGCGTAGAATAATATTTTGAATTAATTTTATTTGTATGGTTCTTCGATGGCAAGATGCCTTTTCTCCTTCCCATATACAAATTCGTTGTATGAACTTTTTTAAGTTTCCTCCAAAAGTAACTTTGTTTTTAGCTTTTGCCTACAAGTTCAGATTAAATTTGACGGTTCACTTTTTTCTTATTTATATTTTTTTATGATTACATTTGATAATCGTTTTTGTGTATTAAAGAATTTTATTTTAATTAGTTGAATTCAATTGATAAGGACGACAGTACATTCTTTAATTGCTACAACATATTGATTCTTATTGCTCATGACAATTTTATATATATATGAACTTACAATTCTATACTCGTTGCACTCTCAAACATCGTGATGATGGATCATATAGTGTGATCCAAAATGCTGATACAAAAAAATACACGATAAAAAATAGCTAAATGACATCTACTTCTTTGGAATACTATAATTTGCTTTGTCGAAATTAAAACATTGATATTTATGTAATCTTATTATACATAAAATATTAAGATATATATGTTATATAATAAATATGCATAAATATAATCATAGGAGAAAAAATGATAATCGACCTAAAAATTTCCCTCATATAAAACATATAAATACATAATCTTAATAATATATATATTTTAAAGCTAGTAGATTTCCACAATTCATAGTAATGAAGCTCAAGTTTTTGGATTTGATTGTGTAATTTTTTTTACATTAATGTTTTGGATCAGACTCATGACAATATATATATATATATATATATATATATATA
>MU213459.1:512243-522270 GCA_018584345.1 Thuja plicata
TATATATATATATGAACTTACAATTCTACACTCCTTGCATTACCAAAATGACATACATTGTTTTTTTAAAGTGCAAGTACATCTTAATCTAACATTTATGATTTCTTTTGCATACTATGAATGCGAAATTAATAACATTTCACAATTGTATTCATTAAGAACATAAAAGGATGATAACCTTTATCTCTAGCCTATGTCCTCCAAGGTTTCCTAATGTTGCTACTTAAGCAACACATTTACAATACCATCTAACTAACTAACATCATAATAAATCACATTCCTTAATTACAAACATTAACATTATCATTATATCTAGATTCATTTTAAACACCAATACCAAATATTCCTAATACATTTTTCTAACATAATGACCATGTTTTATAATCTCAAAGCATGAATAACATATAACTTCATCTAACTCTAACCATTTACTACATGCTCATATCTTACATCAAACATAATAGAAATGTCATCAATCCTAAACACAACTACATAGCATGTGATTATATTTACATTGATGTGAATACAAATACATCATTCTCCTCATGGAGTATCCAAATACATCAACAATACAGTGAACCAAGGTACATAAGATGAAGCATAATATAAATGATGCCCTCCATGTAGCAAGAATAAGGGTACAACAACCACACACATGAACAAGTCCACCGAACCTCAATGGAAGAAGAATCACTACCACCCGACCATGTGAAACCCTTAGGTTGACCCCGTACTGAGGAGATAGACACAAAGCCCTACACAACAAGCAAGCCAAAAATTAGAACAAGGGTGAAACCAAATCCAAAGATACAAAAGAAAAATAAAAAATCATGAAAAGAAATGCAATGCCTTAAAAAAACCAACAACCAAATACTAGAGGTGACCACAAAAAAATTAAGAAGAAAAGCCTAAGATACATGTAGGGAAAGTGTCATCACATAGCCTCTGTCTTGGGTTACCCTGGACTAGCCACTTTGGGCCCTAATCCTCAAGTGAGAACTCATGTGGAACCAAACAATCCTTTTGTGAGGACAAGGAAGTCTGATCATGCCAACTCACTAGGCATAATCTCCCACTCCCATCCTTTTCCTATGCTAGCACACAAGGCATGAGTGAGACATCCACAATTTTTTTTTAATGTTATCCCTAGTTTATTTAATTAAGTTATCACTACATTACAACCCTTAATGAGTTACCCTGGATTGACCACTTTAGGGCCCCAACCCCCAATTAAGATCCACTTTTCACTATCCACCTAGATTTTTTACCCCTTGATGCTTAAGCAATAAAAAAATTATAAACAATCATGACGCGCATGGATCATATCTATATGCATCTATAACAATAGTAGAGTCATGTGAATTTGGTTTAGGAACTCTTTATAACAAGTCTTTCTCATAGGCAGTCCTAAACCCCCAACTCAAGAGTATATTTGATCATATGATAAGACAATAGAAAAGATGATGCATGAGAGCCATAAATTCACATAAAAATACTAATACAACCATAAGATACTGCAAAAATAAAGAGTATACAAGTCCCTAAGCCTCTGGTATGTACTGGTACACCCCATGGACAAAACCCCAACCAAAACTTAAAATATACGCACTTGATCTGAAACATGCATGCTTAGATGTTGGCATATCTGATGTAGTGATGGTAAGTATGTTTTGGTGATGACATAGAGATTTAATTACAGGATGACCAGATTTATATTGTAATTGATGTCAACTATTGACTTTGTGTTCCTAGTATGTTGTCAAGCATATTTGTGATGAATGATAAGTTTCAATGAGTTTTGGTGGTTGCTATTTTTAGGGGAGACCTAGGTATGTCTCTAGCTGTCAAATACATGACCGCTACTGCTGAAGAAAGTTTATATGAGAGTTGTAATCAAATGGAGTATAATAGTACAATTTCTAGAACAATTGATGACAGGTGATAGATGATTTGAATGTCATGTCAAATATCTGATGTATCTTGTGGCACGATCATAGGATATGGTGATCAACAGTGTTTAGATGCTACAGTTGCAATCATAACTACTTTGAGTGATCGGTGAGAAGGTTAAGTGACTGGTGAACATAAATAATGTTATTCAACAAGTTAAGTGTTTATGTTCTTGAGCTACCTATGATAGATTTGACATTAATATATGAGCAATCTAAATGGCCAAGGTATCCGTTTGCATAAACAAAAAAGGTATGATCCCTATTGATAGACACATGTCCCCGATGATTATTTGATGATCATGTCATTAAATGAACTTGCATATGTCTAGGAATCAACCTTACTAGCAGAAATCTAAAAAATAATCATGTCTCCATCATTGCATATCTAGTTCAAAACATCATTGATAGGCTAAAAAGACATGATAGAAAAATCAAGAAACATCATTGAACTAACTTTTCTATTTGTTTTTTGATCCACTTCCTTAGAAAAAAACATCCATCCAATTTTGATCCTTTGTTCATATTGAATGATGTTGATGTATCAACTTAGCGTTTGATTTCTTAGCCTTTGAATTTGATATGTGTCATATGTTTGGATTGTGGAAATTTGATATTTGGATCATTCGATAAGTGTCAAAGATTATGACTCTTTATTTTAGATGAAGGTATTTGAAATCTCACTTATGTCTATTATCTGATGAGCTCCTGGAATCTGAATTGTACCCCTAACTATATTTGTCAATGATAATGGACCAAGGCAACTTTCAAAAACCATGACGAAGGCTTTATGTACAAATGCAGCTCAAAGATTTTACTATGACTATGTACAAATGACGGAATACAATGGAATATATACAAGAATGAGAAAATATAAATGCAATGCAACTAGGCTTGGCTTAGGGAAAGTAGCGCATGTTTACCAGGTTTTCATCACTTGGGTTTATTGCACTTTTTCTTTTTCTTTTTGATTTTTTTTTGCTACCAAGGCGCCTATTGCTAGGTTTTCACCAAGGCACTTTTCTTTTTCTCAATATTTTTGGATTTTTCTCAGGATCAATTGGATCTATACAACATGATGCTTGTCCATATGATAATCTCTCCTCTTATACTCTTTCAACGGATACTCTTTCATCTGATTTAGGTATAAAACCTCTTTAGGTGTATGCTATTGATGGGTTCCTAAATCTCGTCTCCTTCACAATTAGATAATTTGTATGTTCCCGTTTCATAGGATGCTATGATTACAAAGGGTCCTAGCCAATTTGCCTCAAATTTCTCTTTCTTTTCCCTTTGTGATTGATTTCTGGGATTTTCTCTTAGAACAAGATCACATATTTGGAAGTCTCGAGGTTTGATCTTTCTATTATAGTTTTGAGAAATTCTCTTTTGGTACACTTGAAGATGATTATAAGCTTGATGTTGATATTATTATAGTAACTCTAGCTCTTCCAATCTATACACTCTATACTCCTCATCTATCAGGATGCCATGTAATGATGCTCTTAAGGATGGAATTTCCACTTCTAATGGTAAGACTGCTTCAGCTCCATATTCTAAAGAAAAAGGTCTTGCTCCAGTAGGTGTTCTGATTCTTGTTCTATAAGCCCAAAGTTCTGGATTTAACTGTATGTGCCAATCCCTACCTGAATCATCAACTATTTTCTTGAGGATTTTAAGAATGTTCTTATTAGAGGCTTCTTCTTGTCCATTACCTTGAGGATAATAGATGGAGGAAAAATGTTGAGTAATATGAAACTTTTCACATAACTCCTTAACATCCTTATTTTTGAATTGTCTCCCATTATCTTTGATAAGTGCATGCGGGATACCATATCTGCAAATGACGTGGTTTAGGATGAACATGGAAATTTGTTTTCTAGTTGTAGTTGTTAAGGGTACAACTTCCACCCATTTTGTAAAGTACTTAGTTGTAGTGATAATGTATTTGTGTCCATTAGAATAAGGAGGATATATCATCCCTATCAAATAAAAATCCCATTGATAGAAAGGCCAAGATGTAGTAATGGGATGTAATTCATGTGCTGGCACATGTATCAAGTTTCCATGATATTGGCACTTTTGACAAATTTTCACAAATTGGCATGCATCTTTTTCCATGGATGGCCAATAGTACCCCTTCCTAAGAAGTTTATTTTCTAAGGGAAATCCACTCGAGTGTGACCCACAAACCCCCTCGTGAATGTCATGTAAAGCAGTTTTAGATTCCTCACTTTCTAGACATCTAAGTAATGTTCTGTCAAGACCTTTGTGATACAATGTGTTAGCAATAAGGGTGAAGCGTGAGGCTTGATGTATAAGGTTTCGTTTCTCATTTTGAGTTTGGTCTAAGGGTAAGGTGTTATCTTTGAGATAGGTATAAATAGACCATACCAAGTAGAGTCATGACCCACAAGTAGGAAAATGATTTGGGAATCAAGATGGTTGTATGCGGGTTTTACCAATTCCTCCACCAAGAACTCATATCTATCACCTTGATCATGTATTTTCAATAGTGAGGCTAGTGTGTCCATGGCATCAATGTTTTTGTTCTCGGTTCTGGGTATTTTCTCGAATGTGATCAATACAAAATACTTTTTTGAAGTCATCAATCATACTTTTATAAGGAATGAGCTTGTCATCTTTAGTTTGGTATTCATCATTAATCTGATTGATGAATAATTAAGAATCTCCATAAATTTTTATCTCTGTAATCCTCCATTCCAAAGCCATTTTGAGTCCTATCACAAGAGCTTCATACTCTGCTATATTATTGGTGCATGGAAATAGCAATTTGAATGATTTGGGGATTGTGCAACCTTGTGGTGTAATGAAGAGAACTCCTGCCCCTGAGCCCTGTTGAGCATAGGATCCCTCAAAGTATAACTTCCATGTCTTTAGCTCACTAGTAAGAATACTGACATCTGGAAACTCCACTTGAATAGGTTCCTCACTTGAGAGTGGTGATTCTGCTAGTCGTTCTACAATAACTTATCCCTTACTAGCTTTATGGTCCACATACTCAATATCGAACTCACTCAATACCATGACCCACTTGGCTAGCCTCCTTGTGAGAGTTGATTTGCTAAGAAGATATTTGAGTGGATCTATTTTAGCAATGAGCTGAACTTTATGTGCTAGTAGATAATGTTGAAGCTTTTGAGAGACAAAGATGACTGCTAAGAATGCTCTTTCTACACCGGTATAATTGAGCTCATATTTGACTAAAGTTCTACTAATATAATAGATTGCTTTTTCTTTTCCTTTGTCATCTTATTGTGCTAATAGGACCCCCGATGAATTCTCAGTTGATGATATGTAGAGAATTAAAGGTTTTCCTAGTATTGGAGCCATTAAATCTCAAGGATTTGCCAAATATTTATTTAAAAGAGAAAAGGCCTCTTCACATTTACTATCCCATTGAAATAGGATGTCTTTATGCAACAATTAAGTAAAGGAATGACATTTTTTTCCAATTGGGATATGAATCTTCTGAGAGATTGTAACCTTCCTTGCAAAGACCTCAATTGACTAATATTTCTTGGTGCCTCCATTGCCCCTATTTCTATAATGGTAACTTTAGCAGGATCCATTTCTATTCCTTTGGCTGACACAATGTATTCTAACAATTTTCCTGATTGAACACCAAAGGCACACTTTTTAGGATTTAGCCTTACATTGAATTGTTCCATTCTTGTGAATAATTTATCAAGTATGGGTAGATGCTCTTTTCTAGTATAATATTTTGCAAGAATATCATCTACATTGTCCTCCATAAATGTGTGCATCATGTCATGGAATATGGTCTTCATGGCCCTTTGATAGGTTTCCCTTGCATTCTTAAGACCAAATGGCATTACGTTCCAACAAAAAGTACCCCAGGGACAGGTAAAAGACATCTCATCTTGATCTTCTGGAGCTATCTATATTTGATTATGGTCACTAAAACCATCCATTAAGGAAAACATAGAATACCCTATTGTTAGATCTACTATAATATCAATGTTAGGAAGTGGGAAATCATCTTTGGGACATGCTTTATTTAAATCTTGAAAGTCAGTGCAAATCCTTATGCTTTTGTGACTTTTGAAAATATGTACAATGTTGGAGATTTAGTCTGCATATGCAATAGACCGAATAAATCCTGTGTTCAAGAGTTTCTTTAACTCTTCTTTAACCAATAATGCTACATGTGGATTCATCTTTCTCAATTTTTGCTTCATTGGTTTAACTCCCGAAGCTATGTTAAGATGGTGCATTATTATATTTGGGTCCAATCCTGGCATATCAACATATGACCATGCAAAATTCACTTGTCGTTCTTTGAAAAATTCAATGAATTGCTCCCTTTCTTCTATAGAAAAAGATGTAGCTAAATGGATGATCTTTGGTTATGCCTTTGTTCCAATGTTTATCTTTTCTGTTGGTTCTATCAAGATAGTTGATCTTTCTTCATGATGGTTACGTAAAATGTCAAGTCTCTCATCCTTAGGTGCCACAATTGGGTTTTCACCTTTGGATACATCATTTATTTTTACTATTTTTGGATCTAGTACTACCACATGGTGGTTTTCACCACTAGATCTTTTATTGTTTTTTTTCTTTTATTTTTCTCTTGTTGACTAAGAAACTTGACATTTCTCCCCATTTCTTCCTCTTGACATGATTCATTGGTGGAGAAAGGTTCAACCACATTGAGGTATAGAGATATGGAATGGTCATCTTGGAATTCTGGTATATCACTTGTCTCAAGTTGTTCCCAATCAATCAATTTAGGATGAACAAGGGGTAAATTATCAATTGGAAAATTTGGGTCAATGGGAGTTAGGGTCATGATTTCATTTGTAGTTTCATACATTGTAAAATAAATAAAACATGTTTCCTCAAGATGGTCCGTAGAGATAGGATCAAAATCTCCCTCACTAGAGTCCTCTCCAACTTCTTGTGGGAAAATTTTTTGTACATTAAACCTAGAGCTAGATTCTCCTAAGAAAGAGGGCACATAAGGCTCTCCTATCCATTATTGGTTTGTACTTGGAATTTCCTTTGGTATAGAAGTGTAAGAATGAATAAAATCTACCTCTTTATCATGAAAAGATGCCTCAGATAATGAATCTCATTCATATTCATTTGAATCATCTTCACTTTCTGAATCCAACATGTTAATGTGTTCATAAGGATTAGTGAAATTATTTTGACCATTACCTTGCTCATGATATCTTGTTCCTAAATTTTCCTCACTTGACCTTCATGGGGGCTGTATAAGTTCTAAAAAACTATTATTTATTTTGCCTAAAGGTCCTCTTCCTTTGTAACCCATCTTTTGCATGATATCAAATCCTTTCCCATATTGGTCTGTGGGAATACTAATGTTTTGCACATTTTCACTTGTTCCCTCCTCATCTTTGTATAACCATTTTAGCACATTATTTTCTTCTTCTATCTCTGCTGAGGTAGTAGCTCTAACAAAATTATCATTATACTTATGAGGAAGTGTTTTATTTGGTATGACCAAGGGTTTTCCATGTGATTTAGGATAATTTGGCATATCCATCACTGAGATTGAGTATTCTCCAACTCATTTTTTCTTTATCTTGCATTGTTTTCAAAGTTTTTCATCATAGTGTCCATATTTTTTGTAATGTTGCACCTTTTCCTTTTCTCTCTCTATTTGTGATCCCTCTTGAATAAAATAATCTGATGTTGAGGAATTAGGGTTTTTGTTCATTTGTTTTGGAAAACTAACTTTTTCCTTACCTTTATTAGATAGAAAAGGAATAGTTTCTTCATGGCTTGAGGTAGTGGGCTTATCATTTGGATCTTCTTCATCCTTTTCTATGGATGATGACCTTATCCTAGGAAATTCCTCCTTATCTTGTTTTGAATTCGAGGTAGATGTAGAAGCCTCATTATTCTAGGTTACAAAAGAATCTGTAACCGGTTTGATATGATTGTAGTATTGAAATGGGTTAAGATATCCACTGATATTAATTTCCTATCCAAGATAAGGAAATTTAAAACACTAATGGTAGGTAGATGGAATGCCTTGCATTTCATGTATCCATGGCCTTCCCAACTATATGTTGTAGGTCAACTTAAGATCAAGTACTTGACAAACTATTTCTTTCTGAATAGGGCCTACTCGAATAGGTAGAATGACCATTCCTTTGGAAGATGTCTCCTCATTATTATATGATTTAATATTTATTTTTCTCTTAGGATCCACTGATTCTTTGGAATATCCGAGGGCCTTCACCAGATTTAGAGTACAAATGTTTAGGTTGAAACCTCCATCAATTAGGACTCTCTTGACCCTATTGTTAGAATAGGTAGAAACCTAATCTCCCAAGAACACCTGCATGCATAACCCTGTCACATGGAAGAAGCAAAGAACAAAAAGAAAGAAAAATATATGGAGGCCAAAAAGCTAGAGGCATCATATGCACATTTGAAAGAACAATCTTCTATTATGAACAATGTATTACAATATGATTGTCTGTTATGAAATACAAAGAGGTGAATCCTTAAAAGGAATCACAAAACCCTAAAAGGGAAACCCTAAGGTTGGCTTAAGCAACTAGAGTGAATAGGTGAGTTAGTAATTAGATCAAAATAATTTAATTAATAACCCAAAAGACTACTACCCTAACACCCCCCCTTAAGATAAGCTTAGGGAGAAGCAAAACCTAGGAGACTACTGCAGAAAGCAGGAAAGAAGGGTCCCGACAACAAAGACCTAATCAGGTACCCAAGTACAAGAAATCTCTGTAAAGCAGGGAAATAGGGAAAACCTAGTGGGAAAAACTCTACCCCAAAAGGAGATGAACTAGATGAAGGAAACAAAGCCTCCAATCTAGGGAAAGTCCCAAAGAAAGGAACAAGAAAGAGCATGTATAGCATCTCTGAAGCATGAAGCTGCAAACACTGTCAGAAGTAACTGCTGGAACCCCCATTGAAATAGTGCATGACCAGGTAGAGAAGAAAAAGTCTGAAGAGCTGATCAATTAAAGAGGTGACCAACAAAAGTAGCAATGAACGAGTGTCTATATAGTAGATGATCCATCTCACCAAAATGCATAGGTGCCTAGCCACTGCATTTGCCTAGTACATAGGAACAAGAAATGAATATGTAGATCACTCAACCAAACCAAGGAAGCAATAGAACCAACAGGTGAACCCCCCCATAATGTTGAACAGGGAGAGGGGTGATAGGAACACTGAAATGCAATGCCAGAAACAACTGCAAGAAGAAGAATCAGGAACACCAACAGTGCAACAGAAGTACAAGCACAGGATAAAGGGCGGTGTCATGGACACATAGCATGGGCTAATGTCATGGAAGGTATGCTCACTTGACAAAGGTGGATGAGCACATAAGGAAAAACATCATAACCCCCCATGGCACTTTTATAACTAAGTGCGAGTACAAACAAACACAAAGTGCTCAAACTCCCAGATATGCAAAAGCAAGCACTTTATCTTAGTGCATTTATAGAAAAGAGAATTCTATAGAAGAGAAGCATACAATGCTCAGAAGGTCAGAAATAAGAGTGAGACAGAAGAACAGAAGAAGAGATCCCAGGACCTGTAGAACCCAAGTAATCTGCGAGAGTGCAAAATTAAAAAACTCAAAGGAGAAAGAACATGGAGCAGAATCTAGATAAAAAACCCCTGCCACTGAAAAACTCACTGAACCAGCTTTCCGACGATATCTGGTTTTCCAAAAATAGAGTATGGATGAGCAAGATATGGCTTCCAAAAGGAAAAAATAGACATCAGACTTTGACAAAAAAAACAC
Organism: Thuja plicata; assembly: GCA_018584345.1. Taxonomy (NCBI): domain Eukaryota; kingdom Viridiplantae; phylum Streptophyta; class Pinopsida; order Cupressales; family Cupressaceae; genus Thuja; species Thuja plicata. The sequence goes on from MU213459.1 coordinate 521,991, forward strand.
TATCAAAATAGTAGAACCAAAATGTAAGGAAACTCAGGTGCGGAAATAGCTTCCTACGCTAATCTTTATAGGAAAGTATTGTGCAAATTCTTTTAAATCCTTACAATTACAGATTTGTTAACTACTTTAACAAAGATATTGCAACCACATACTATGCATACAGAAAAATAGAGAATGACACAATGATATACCCTGGGGAAACCTTTCGGAAAAACCCCAGCACTCCAAAACCTGCACAATGTATTGATCAAAACTATTACAGCTTACAATACACTTGCAA
>MU213463.1:0-19786 GCA_018584345.1 Thuja plicata
TGTGGTATTCAGGAATGTGAAATTAATTTCAAGAGTCTATACAAACCCGTCTTGGCAAAAAATTGATTCTTATTATTGAACAAGTTCAATGCTATAGTTTGTTCTCAACTATATATATGTCTGTGTTTGGCATCATAGGGAAACTGCAGATTTGTTATTTAGTTGGTGTAAAGGAATTACATATCAATTCATAGCCGCTTGTGTATGACAATGTTATCAAGACTGATTTAATTTCTACCAATGCATGGTCTCAATTTTGACCATTGGGTAAAAAAAATGACGACAATGCCATACCTTCCACCAATCCAATGGTCGAAATTGAGAACATGCATTGGTAGAAAATTCTACCAATGCATGGTCTCAATTTTGACCAATTTTCTACTAATGCATGGTCTCAATTTTGACCATTGGATTGGTGGAAGGTATGGCATTGTCATCATTTTTTACCCAATGGTTGAAATTAAGACCATGCATTGGTAGAAATTTTGACGATGCAATGGTAGAAATTTTGACCATGCATTGGTGGAAGGTATGGCATTGTCGTCATTTTTTTTTACCCAATGGTCGAAATTGAGACCATGCATTGGTAGAAATTTTGACCATGCAATGGTAGAAATTTCAACCATGCATTGGTGGAAGGTATGGCATTGTTGTCATTTTTTTTTTCAATGGTCAAAATTTTGACCAATGCATTGGTAGAAATTTCAACGATGCAATGGTAGAAATTTCAACCATGCATTGGTGGAAGGTATGGCATTGTCGTCATTTTTTTTTCCAATGGTCAAAATTTTGACCATGCATTGATAGAAATTTTGACCATTACATGGTCTCAATTTCGACCATTGGAAAAAAAATGACGGTGATCCTCCTAGTTTCAAGCATGAGCTACAGTCGAAATTTTGACCTATATTTTGGTCGAAATTTCAACCAATAATAAATACATAGAAAATTTGACGAAAGTTTTGGTCGTGGATTCGACCAATTACTGTCAAAAATTTGACCAATTCGCGTCAAAATTTGAGGTAGAATTTACTAGTGTCAACATCCAGTATCTCTCTCAGCTATCCTGGGAGGAACTTGTTTCTAGCCTACCCCCGATCCAGACACAGCATCTTGGAGTATGTGACGCCTGTCAAGTTGGCAAACAACATCATACCCCCTTCAAAGATGGAGATTCTTGGCGTGCATCTCAGGTACTTCAATTACTTCATGCTGATATTTGTGGTCCTATGAATACATCTTCAGTTACTAGCTACAAATATTTTTTTCTTATCGTTGATGACTTTAGTAGAAAGATATGGGTGTACTTTCTTAAACAAAAATCAGATGTTTTTAGTACATTTTAGAACTTTAAGTCTTTGGTTGAAAATGAGTCTGGCTGTAGTATCATTTCTCTTAGAACAGATAATGGAGGGGAATTTTTTTCTACTGTATTTTCCAATTTTTGTACCAAACATGGCATCAAACGCCAGTTCACCACACCCTACACTCCTCAGCAAAACAGTGTTGTTGAGCGTCCCAATCATACGATTGTTGAGATGGCTTGCTCTATGTTACAACATAGGAGTGTTCCTTATAAGTATTGGGCAGAAGCAATGTTCACTGCTATTTACCTTCTTAATCGCTCTCCTACTCAGGCTGTCAAGCATAAAACTCTAGAAGAGTTGTGGTCTAGTCGTAAGCCCAAGATTAGCCACCTGAAGATTTTTGGCTCTGTTGCATATGTTTGGATTCCTGATGCTAAATGCTCCAAATTAGATTTTAAGAGTCAAAGACTCATGATGATAGGGTACAGTGACAATCATAAGGCATACAGATTGATAGATATTGATATTGATCATCTTATCTTTAGTCAAGATGTTGTCTTTGATGAAACTCGCGGACCTTTTCTCTCTTCTTCTGAGCAGTGTTCTAAGGAATAGTCCTCCAGTGTTCCTCTTCCTTTATCACCCCCTGATGGGAGGGATGATACAGATAATGTTCTTCCTGAGGCACTTGATGCTGATATCGATATTGTTGAGGCTCCTGAATATGATCCTCATCCTGTCTCTGTTGCTGCTCCTGAACCTCCTCCAGCTCCTCCAGAGACCCGGCCCAAATGGTGGGTTAAAACTATTAGTGATCTTAGGGATGATGAGCTCATCGAAGGTAGAGCTTCTAGAAATAAGAGAAAACAACAACCTACAGTTAATTTTTCTCTTATGGCTAATATTCATAGTGTCTATGAGCCTCAGACCTATTATGAAGCTAACGGTATTTCTGAGTGGGAACAGGCTATGGAAGCAGAGTTCCAAAGTCTTCAGAAAAATCACACTTGGGTCCTTTCTGATCTTCCTTTAGGGAAGAATCCCATTAGTTGCAAATGGGTGTACAAGGTGAAATACAAAGCTGATGGAACCTTAGACAAGTATAAAGCTCGTCGTGTTGCTCGTGGGTTCTCATAGAAAGAAGGCATTGACTATGAGGAGACCTTTTCTCCTATAGCCAAAATGAGTACTGTACGACTTGTACTTGCCTTAGAAGCATAAGTAATGATGTACGACTTGTACTTTCCCTTCTTCTATACAGTCACCTTGTGCCTTCTCCCTCGTACACTTGTTCTATGGTTGTCGTACGTTCGTACGGTTCAACCTTCCACCTCTGTTGATGCCTTATACTCCGTCTGTATGGTTCATACGGTGTACTCTCCTTCTATCTTGCCTTCCATCATTCACTTCATTTTCACAACTGACTTTTTTGTGCTTACTTGCTCTTTTATTCTTGCTCCTCCCTTGCACATTTGAATGAGATATCTCCTCTATTGGTGTATTTTTGGAATCCCCCTCCATAATCTCTTCCTCCCGCTACCGTTTCAATCCTTTTCCTTCATCTTCTAAGATTTTCAGTACATTGCAACTTGGATGGAAGACTTCGTAGTCCTCTATTTTCCAGTGAAATAATCCATTCAAAGAACTGGTTACATCCGCTGAGCAATCTCCTAGCCTCAGCACTCCTTCATCGTCTGGTTTCATTCCTTCCACTTCATACTCCCCATCCTCAGATTCGGAGTTTGACGCCAGCTCTTGACTTACTCTTTGGTTCTTGAGGTTGATCACATATTTCTTCCCTTCACTTTTGATGGACAAAGTATTTCTTTTCCATTTATGATTGGCTTTGGCAGTGATGAGCCATCCTCTGCCAAGGAGGGCATCATAGCCTTTCTTCTCCAAGGAGATAACCATGAAATTGAGGAGGAACTGTTGGGTGCCTATTGTCACTCTCTATGCCATCAGTGTCCCAATAGATTTTATGTCGTCTTGGTCTTCTCCGACCAGATGGAAGGTTGGTGGTCGCAGAGTCGACTTGTCGAGTGCCTTCCAGGTTTCCTTCAGCAGTACATTGACTCCTAACCCTCCATCCACAATGGTGTTGGTGAGGATGTGGCCCATAATTTCCATTTCCACCACTGTCGGTGTTCGTCCCACTCCAACTATGAGCAGCATAGGATTTGTTTCCTTCCCTTCATCATGGTTTCCATGTGTCCCTTCATGGCTACCACGTCTCTTTCCAAGGCTGCCATGTCCCCCTTCAAAACTTCCAAGTCCTCCCTCAGAGTTTACTGGTTCGCAGCAGTCGTGTCCCCCTTCGGAGCTTCCAGGAAAGCCGCTGATGTTCATGATGGCTAGTCTCAGTTGGGGAAGTGTTTCTAGCAAATCTGCCATCCGCACAGGGATTGTTACTTCCAACATTTGTTGGACAATTTTTGACTCTGGTGTCCTCGATGTCCTTGCCAGAGTGTTATGTGTGCTTACTGGTTCTGCCACTTGCTCCATTACCCGTTCAATCTCCGTCTTGGCTTCCTTCAATATTTCCTTCTTTGTACGTGGTTCAGGGTACATTTCCTTCTTTGCTTGAAGTCTAGTAAGGGCTAGGACTTCCTCCTCTAGTTGGGCCACGTCTATCCTATTCATGGCTTTCCTTTTTAGACAATCAATGTCTTCGTGGTTACCTAAACTGCACCATTTTCATAGCATACCTCCACCTCCTTGGCCGTTTGGACACTTCGTGCGAAGTGCCCCCATTTGTTGCACTTCTGACATTGTATCATCAGTCTTCCTTTTGCATCATACTCGATGCATCTCCGGGGTGTATTATTGCTATTATCATTCCCCCCTCGCTGATTGTTTTTGTACCCTCCTAGAGATGCGTTGGAATTGGTTTGTCATGGCGGTGTAATGGGTGGAGTCGCTTGTTCCCCTTGGGTGAAGAGCACTTGTGTACTCCTTGCCTTTAAGTTGTCAAAATCCCTTGTTCACAACTTAACGGGTGAAGAGCACCTATGTGCTCCTCGAAGTCAAAATCCCAAGATGAAGAGTCGGGTATGGACGAAGGAAGGAAAGGAATGGAACCAAATGATGAAGGGCTGCTCAAATTGAAATATTGTTTCAAAGATGAGATGAGTTCCTTGAATGGACTATTTCATTGGCAAATGGAGGACTATGATGTATTCTCATCAATGTGTAATTTTTTAGAAGCTACAACACAGAGAAGAGCAATTGATGGAAGCATGTAAAATTATGGACAATACAAATGATAGTATCAAGAGAAAAATATTTAATATGGAGTGTATAAGGGATTCTCAAGGGAAATCCACTTCATCAAAAATTCAAAGGAAAGGAGAGAGAATAAGGGGGAATGAAAAATGGAAATCAAAAAATAATGAAGCCTATGCAAAGGCTATTGTCTAGTTCACTCTCGGAAAGGGTATGTTTATTTTTACCTTGGCAAGCACTTGGAAGAAAGGAGTGAAAAGAAAACCCTTTTGGCATCAGCCACAGGTTGGAAGAAATACTTTGTATGAATTCCAGAGCTCGTACGACATCATCCTACTCATCTTGGCATGCAAGATACATGGATATCTGAATACATACCTTCCTATCTAAGAGGGAGTGTTAATGTTATAGCATCGAGAGTTATCTTTTCATGGGTGTCTCTTCATTTCATTTGTAATCTGAAAGGTCATTCTTTGTTGTAACCACCTGACTTTTCATTACCAAGAGGATGAAGGGTCAAGACAAGCATATATACGCCTTGATGGTATTTGTATAGAGAGCTGTTCATTGCTTCAGTTTGAGCCCTGAGTTTGGGGGATTGTATTTCAGACTCTTATTTATTATTCAATAAAGTGATTTTATTGTGTGGCTAGGTTTTTCCCCTCAAGTTGGAGGGTTTTCCTAGGATAATTATTTGTGTCTTATAGACTATACAACTAAATAAGCTGCGTTTTTTTTATAGCTATCAACTATCAAAGAAAATGTACACAAAATATGAAATATATTAGATACAAGACTTTCCAAGATTCGTGAGTACTTGGCAAGTCATGGGGCGAGGCATGGCAGGGTAGTTTCTTGGGCTTGGATTTGAACCCAGCCAAGTTTTTGCCAGGCTTGAGAGGCTTGGGACTCACTCAAATTTGGCGAGTCTTGGCAAGTAAGGGCCTAAGATTGGGCCATTTTTTAACTCTAAAAATATCAATGCTTTTTTGGTTTATGACACGACCCTATAAATTACATGAAATATAACATTTAACTTACCATCTTTGTCTTCAAGTTAGTCTCATTCTCTTCATTAGAATATATATAAAAAATTTAACATTTCAGTATAAGCCTTTTTAATACTTTAATTTATATTTCATTTATATAGTGACAAGATGTTTGAGAGTAGTTTCAACTATCTAGGAGTTATAATGCAAATTTTAAGTTCTAGATCTTATAAATTTTCAGACTTTGTCAAATTTCAGCAATCAACAGGGTCATATTTGCATTCTCTTACTCATTATTTCCTTTGAATTCTAGACTTATCTCTTTCCCTATCACTCTTCATCTAGCCTCTCTCTCTCTCTCTCTCTCTCTCTCTCTCTCTCTCTCTNCTCTCCCCTCTCTCTCTCTCTCTCTCTCTCTCTCTCTCTCTCTCTCTCTCTCTCACACACACACACACACACACACACACACACACACTTTGACCCTTTCAAGGGGTGCTTCCTTGAACTTTGTTTTAATGTTTGCCTTCATACCCCCATCAAACCAAAAGTCTAAGCAAGTAATTGACCAATGATGAATCATGATAATAAAAAGCTACATAATACATATCCTTTGTTGCAAATCTCTGCATATTCATAGATTTTTTTAAAAAAATTATGGCTGCGAAATCTTCTAGGACCTAATTTTGATGCCTTCATAGGAAGAATGCGGGCTCCTTTGAGCCATAGAATTCTAGTTATTGTTTTGATATTTGTTTGGAACTTTTGATGTGATGGATTTCTTATTCCATGAGGTTTATATACATTTGCCAATATTTTATGTATCTAAGTATGCAGTTTTCTTCATCTATCATTTGTGTTTATTGTTATAGTAATGTGATAGATGTATACTTGTGTATGTGATCAAATCAACTTCTATTTTCTTAAAGATTTATTTGATAAAGTGTGCATGAAACAAGTTTTAAATCCTTAAAAATATATGAATTTCTTTGTTTTTTCACATTGCTAATTTTTTGTTGATTGTTTTTGTGGAGTACAAGTCAGAGTCTAAACCATGATTATTGAGTCCAAGGTGAGTCTAAGCCTCATATCTATGATTTTGATAATTAAAGGCTAAAAACTGTTTATGTTGATACTCTGAAGATATTTTTAGTTTGGGTGATGCTTTCTTTCAGTGGATAAAGATAAATGCAGTGCAACAACTTATTAATGGATAGAAAAAAAACAAGGAATGTAGAGAAGAAAATTCTCTCCTATAAGAACCATCTGGGAAAATTGCAGCAGGCATATAGAGAAAGGAAAAATTGACATGTAGCTGAACATAGAATTCAGCTATCTAGGAGTTACAATGCAAATTTTAAGTTTTAGATCTTATAAATTTTCAGACTTTGTCAAATTTCAGTAATCAACAGGGTCCTATTAGCATTCTCTCACTCTCGTTATTTCCTTTGAACTCTAGAATTATCTCTTTCCCTATCACTCTTCCTCTAGCCCTTCTCTCTACCTCTCTCTATCTCACTCTCTCCTCTCTCCCCCAAGATCTCTCTCTCTCTCTCTCTCTCTCTCTCTCTCTCTCTCTCTCTCTCACACACACACACACACNCTCTCCCCCAAGCTCTCTCTCTCTCTCTCTCTCTCTCTCTCTCTCTCTCTCTCTCTCTCACACACACACACACACACACACCCTTTGAACCTTTCAAGGGGTGCTTCCTTGAACTTTGTTTTGATGTTTGCCTCCATACCCCCATCAAACCATAAGTCTAAGCAAGTAATTGACCAATGATGAATCATGATCATAAAAATCTACATAATATGTATCCCTTGTTGCAAATCTATGCATATTCATAGATTTAAAAAAAAAACAATTATGGCTGCGAAATCTTCCAGGACCTAAATTTGATGCCTTCATAGGAAGAATGCGGGCTCCTTTGAGCCATAGAATTCTAGTTATTGTTTTGATATTTGTTTGGAACTTTTGATGTGCTGGATTTCTTTTTCCATGAGGTTTATATACATTTGCCAATATTTTATGTATCTAAGTATGTGGTTTTCTTTAGCTACAATTTGTGTTTATTGTTATAGTAATGTGATAGATGTATACTTGTGTATGTGATCAAATTATCTTCTATTTGCTGATGTTATCGTGTCTCTAAGGTTTATTTGATAAATTGTGCATGAAACAAGTTTTAAATCCTTAAAAATCTCTGAATTTCTTTGTTTTTTCACATTGCTGACTTTTTGCTGATTGTTTTTGTTGAGTACGAGTCTGAGTCCAAATCATGATTATTGAGTCCAAGGTGTGTCTAAGTCTCATATCTATGATTTTGATAATTAAAGGCTGAAAACTATTTATTTTGATACTATGAAGACATTCTTAGTTTGCGTGATGCTTTCTTTCAGTGGATAAAGATAAATGCAGTGCAACTACTTATTAATGGATAGAAAAAAAACAAGGAATGGAGAGAAGAAAATTCTCTCCTATAGGAACTATCTGGGAAAATTGCAGCAGGCATACGGAGAAAGGAATATTTGACATGTAACTAAACAGAGAATTTAGCAATTAAACATAAACAAATTGTGCTCTGAACTAATGTCAAATCAATTTCTTGTTAGGTTTTCCATGCATCAATAACACATAACATGAGATCGACAGAAAACATTTTAGTTACGAGTGCTTTATTTAATTATATAAGTTCCTATTATTCTAGTTGCTTAAGCTTGATTTAGGTGCATTATTAATTAATATTTTATTGATTAATAATTTGCAACCTAGCTTTTTTCCTTTTAGGGTTTCATTCACCTTTAAGGTTGAATTTTGTAATCTTTTGTAATTATTGCTCGGAATACATTTTGCTCTCACATTTTGGAGTATTTTCTGGTTTTCAAGCTTTTATGCTTTTTCCTTTTTTTTGCTTCCTCCTTGTAGCAAGTATTTGCATGCAGTTGTTCTTAGGTGATATCGGATCACTGTTTCTCAAATCCTTCAAAAACAACTTGTTATGCGATTTTAGTTGATTCTCATCGAATGGTTGACCGATTTTGTGAACTCAAATCTCATAATGACTTTTTATGTGATTGTAGTTGATTCTCATCAAACGCAAGATAGATTCGATGATCTGGAACCTTAGAACAACTTGATATGTAATTGTAGCTGATTTGCATCAAATGGTTGACTGATTCAAGGATTTGGAACCTAAGAAGGAACAGGTTGTTATGCAATTTTGATCTAGAACCTCAGAAGGGGTTGTTATGCAATTGCAACTAATTCACATTGAAGGGTTGATCTACTCAATGATCTAGAACCTTACAATGATTTTTTATCTGATTTTAGATGATTATCATCAAATAATTGACCTAAGTGATGATCTTGAACCTTAAAATAGTTTGTTGTATGATTGTAGCTGATTCACATTGAACAGTTGACTGTTTTGGTGATCTAGATCTTTAGAATGGGTTGTTATGTGATTGTAGTTGATTCTTATCAAACAGTTTATCGATTTGGTTATTTGGAACCTTAGGACAAAATGTTATGTGATTGTAGCTAATTTTCATCGAATGATTGACCGATTCTGCAATCAGTAACCACATAATGAATTGTTATGCAATTGTGGTTGATTTCATTAAATGGTTGGCCGAGTCAAGGATCTGGAACTCGAGATGGTTTGTTATGCATTGTAGTTGATTCTAATTGAACTGTTGATGGATTCGGCAATTTGGAATCTTAGAGTGGATTTTTATGTGATTATAGTTGATTCTCATTAAACAGTTGATTGATTAAACAATCTAGAACCTCAGAATGACTTGTTATGTGATTATGCCTGATTGTGATCAAATGATTGATCACTTCGATGATTTGGAAACTCAGAATGACTTTTTATATGATTGTAGTTGATTCTCAATGAATAAATGACTAATTTGGTAATCTGGAACCTTAGAATGATTGATTATGTGATTGTAGCTGATTTTTATTGAATGGTTGACCAATTCGGCATTCTAGAACCTCAGAATGACTTGTTCTGCAATTGTAGTTGATTCTCATCAAACGGTTGATCGATTCAGAAATCTGGAATCTTGGAATGACTTGTTATGCGATTCTAGATGATTCTAATAGAACAACATCTTGAAACTAAGAACAACATGCTATGCGATTGTAGTTGATTTGCATTGAATGGTTGATTGATTCAGCCAGATGAAACCCTGGGATGACTTGTCATGTGATTGTAGTTGATTTGTATCCAATGGTTGACGGATTCAGTGATCTTGATCCTCATAGCAACTTTTTATGTGATTGTAGTTGATTCTCATCAAACAGTTGACCCATTCAGCAATCTGGAAGCTTAGAATGATTCATTATGCATTATACTTGATTCTCATCAAACAGTTGACCGATTCGACAATCAAGAAGCTCAGAAGGGATTGATATGAGATTACAACTGATTTGGCAATCTGGAACCTCAAAAGGGCTTGTTATGAAATTGTAATTGTTTTGCATCAAACTATTGACTGATTTGGTGATGTAGAACCTTAGAATGACTAGTTATGTGATTGTAGAAGATTCTTATCAAACGGTTGACCAAAGCAATGATCTAAAACCTTAGAATGACTTATTATGCAATTGTAGTTGATTCACATTGAATGGTTTCCTTATTCAGTGATCTAGACCCTCAAAATAGTTTTTTATATGATTCTAGCTAATTCTCATCGAAGAATGACAGATTCAACATTCTAGAATTCTTAAATGGTTATTTGATCGTAGTTTAATCTCATCAAATGATTGACCAATTCAATAATTTGAAACCTTAGAATGACTTGTTATGCGTTTGTAACGGATTCGCATCAAATGGTTGACCTATTCGACAATCTGGAACCTCAAATAGATTGTTATGCAATTTTAGCCGATTCATATCGAGCAGTTGATCGATTCAGAACTCAAGAACCTCAAAATGGATTGTTATATGATTTTAGTTAATTATCATGGAGCAATTGACCGATTCGGTGATCTGGAACCTCAAAATGACTTGTTATGTGATTGTAGCTGATTCAGATCGAACGGTTGATAGATTCAGTGATCTCAAACCTCAAAATGGCATGTTATGTGATTGTAGCTAATTCTCATGGAATGGTTGATCGATTCAATGATTTAGAACCTTAGAATGGATTCTTATGCAATTGTAGTTCATTCTTATCAAACGGTTGCACAATTTAGTGATTTCAGATCACCGAATCGATCAACTATTAATGCAAATCAACTAAAATTGCATAGCAAGTTGTTCTTATTTTCAAGATCATCGAATCGGTCAATCATTCGATGAGAATAATCTATAATTGATTAATAAGTTATTGTGATGTTTTAGATTGCCAAATCAGTTTACTATTCAATTAGAATAATCTAGAATCACATAACAAGTCGTTATAAGATTCTAGATTGCTGAATTGATCAATCATTTGATGAGAATCAACTACAATTGTAGAACAAGTCATTTAGAGGTTCCAGAACATCGAATCAGTCAATCGTTTGATAAGAATCAGCTACAATCACATAATCAATTATTCTGAGGTTCCAGATAGCTAAATTAGTTATTCATTTGTTGAGAATCAGCTACAATCGCATAACAAGTTGTTCTAACTTTTTAGATCATCGAATTGATCAATCATTTGATCAAAATCAGGTATAATCACATAATAGGTTGTTTTGAGGATCTTGATCGCTAAACCTGTCAATGTTTCCATAAGAATATGCTACAATCATATAAACAATCATTTTGAGGTTTGACATCATTGAATTGGTGAACTGTTCACTAAGAACCAAGTACAATCGTATAAGTGATCGTTCTAAGCTTCTAGATCATTGAATCAATTAACCAATCAATGAGAATCAACTACAATCACATAAGAAGCCATTCTAAGGTTCCAGATCACCGAATCCATCAACTGTTCAATTAGAATTAGCTACTACTCATAATAAGCCATCTTCAGGTTCTAGATCCTTGAATCGGTCAACCATTCAATAAAATCAACCATAATCACATAAAAAGTCATTTTGTGGTTCCTGATTGTAGAATCGGTTAATCATTCAATGAAAATAAGCTACAATCACAAAACATTTTGTCCTAAGGTTCCAAATCATCGAATCGATAAAGTATTCAATAAGAATCAGCTAAAATCATATAACAACCAATTTTGAGGATCTAGATCACCGAATCAGTCGACTATTCAATGTGAATCAACTGTAATTGCATAAAAAATTATTTTTAGGATCTAAAACATCGCTTAGGTTAATTTTTTGATGAGAATCACCTACAATTACATAACAAATAATGCATTCTAAGGTTCCAGATCATCTAATCGTTCAACCCTTTGATGAGAATCAACTACAATCACATAACAAGCCATTCTGAGATTTTGCACCACCAAATCGATCAATTGATCAATGCGAATCAACTAAAATTGCATAACAAATTGTTCTAAGGTTCCAGATCACCAAATCTGTTAACCATTCAATGTAAATAATCTTCAACCACGTATCAAGTCCTTCAGAGGTTCCATATCGCCAAATCGGTCAAAAGTTTGATGTGAATCAGCTACAATTGCATAATAACCCCTTTTGAGGTTTTAGATCAGAATCATATAACAACCTTTTCATTCTTAGTTTCCAATCCCCGAATTGGTCAACCATTTGATGCAAATTAGCTAGAATCACTTAACAAGTTGTTCTGAGGTTCCAGATCATCGAATCGATCATTTATTTGATGAGAATCAACTACAATCACATAACAAGTTATTATGAGATTTGAAATCACAAAATCAGTCAACCATTCGATGAGAATCAACTATAATCGCATAAAAAGACATTTTGAAGTTCCAGATCAACGAATTTGTCAATCGTTGGATGCGAATCAACTACAATCACATATTAAGTAGTTCTTAGGTTCTAGATTCTGAATTGGTCAACCATTTGTTGCAAAGCCATTATAAGCTTCCAGATCATCGAATCAATCATGCATTTAATGAGAATCAACTAAATTTAAATAAAAAGTTGTTATGAGGTTTGAGTTCACAAAATCAGTAAAAAATTGGATAAGAATCATCTATAATCGCATAACAAGCTATTCTGAAGTTCTAGATCACTGAATTGGTCAACCGTTTGATGTAAATCATCTATAATCACATAATAAGTCATTTTGAGGTTCCAAATCACCAAATCCATCAACTATTCAATGAGAATAAACTAAAATCATATAACAAGTCATTCTGAGGTTCTAGATCGCATACAATTGCATAACACGTTGTTATGAGGTTTTAAATTACTGAATTGGTCAACGGGTTTATGAGAATCAACTATATTTGATAACATAATCGATTCTAAGGTTCTAAATCATCAAACTGATCAACCGCTCAATGAGAATCAGCTACAGTCACATAACAGGTCAATCTAAGGTTTGAGATCACCAAATCTATCAATCATTTGATGTGAATCAGCTACAATCGCATAACAAGGAATTTTGAGGTTCCAGATCAGTCAACCGCTCCATGAGAATCAACTTAAATTCTATAACAATCCATTTTAAGATTCTTGACTTCTAAATCGATCAACCGCTTGATGTGAATCAACTACAATCACATAACAAGTCGTTTGAGGTTCCAGATTGCCGAATCGGTTGACCATTTGATGTGAATCATCTACAAATGCATAACAAGTCATTCTAAGGTTTCAAATTGTTGAATTGGGCAATCATTCGATGAGATTAAACTATAATCGCATAACAAGCTATTATGAGGTTCCAGATCACCAAATCCATCAACCATTCAATGAGAATGAATTCCAATCATATAAAAAGTTATTTGAAGGTTCCAGACTGCATATAATCGCATAACACATCATTTTGAGGTTTTAGATTATCGAATTGGTCAACCTTTTGATAAGAACTAGCTACAATCAGACAATCTATTCTAAGGTTCCAAATTATCGAATCATTCAACCGTTTAATGAGAATCAACTACAATCACATAACAGGTCATTCTAAGGTTCGACATCATTGAATCTACCAACCGTTTGATGCAAATTAGCTACAATCGCATAACAAGTTGTTCTGAGGTTCTAGATTGCCAAATCGGTCAACCGCTCCATGAGAATCAACTAAAATCATATAACAAATCATTTGGAGGTTCTTGACTTCTGAATTAATCAACCGCTCGATGCGAATCAGCTACAATCGCATAACAATCCATGTGAGGTTCTAGATTGTCAAATCAGTCAACCATTTGATGCGAATCAGCTATAAACACATAATCAATGAGATTTAACTACAATCAAATAACCATTTAAGAATTCTAGATTTCTGAATTTGTCACCGTTCGATGAGAATCATTTACAATTGCATAAAAACCTATTTTGAGGTTCTAGATCACCAAATCAAGAAACCATTCAATGTGAATCAACTATAATTGCATAATATTTTGTTCTAAGGTTTTAGCTCGTCGCTTTCATCAACCATTTAATGAGAATCTGCTATAATCACATAACGAGTCATTCTAAGTTTCTAGATCACCAAATTGGTCAACAGTTTGATGCAAAATGGCTAAAATTGCATAACAAGCCCTTTTGAGGTTCCAAATCACCAAATCAGCTACAATCACATATCAATCCCTTCTAAGCTTCTTGATTGTTGAATCAGTCTATCGTTTGATGAGAATTAGCTACAATTTTATAATGAATCATTCTAAGCTTCCAGATTGTTGAATGGGTCAACCGTTTGATGAGAATCATCTATAATCGAATAACAAGCCGCTATTATGATTAAGATCGCTTAATCGGTCAACCATTGGATACGAATCAACTACAATCACATAACAAGTCATCCTGAGGTCTCAGATTGCTGAATCGATCAACCATTCGATGCAAATCAACTACAATCGCATAACAAGTTGTTCTTAGTTTCAAGATTGTTGAATTTGTCAATTGTTCGATGAGAATAAGTTATAACTAGTTAACAAGCCATTGTGATGTTTTATATCACCAAATTAATTAACTATTCAATTAGAATAATCTAGAATTGCATAACAAGTCATTCTAATATTCTAGATTGCTGAATCGATCAAATGTTTGATGAGAATCAACTACAAGTACAGAACAAGTCATTCTGAGGTTTTAGAATGCTGAATCGGTCAGCCGTTCGATAAGAATCAACTACAATCACATAATCGACCGTTCTGAGGTTCCAAATTTCTAAATTAGTCATTCAGTCCCTTAGAATCAACTACAATCCCATAGAAAGTCATTTTGAGTTTCCAGATTGTTGAATCCATCAATCATTTGATCACAATCAGGTATAATCACATAACAAGTTATTTTGAGGATCTAGATTGCTAAATCTATCAATGTTTCTATTGGAATATGCTACAATCATATAAACAGTCATTTTCAGGTTCTAGATCACTGAATCAGTCAACCATTCAATGAGAACCAAGTACAATCACATAGTACGTCATTCTGAGGTTGTATATTGTTGAATCAATCAACCGTTCAATAAGAATCAACTACAATCACATAAGAATCCATTCTGAGGTTCCAGATCACCGAATTCATCAACCTTCAATTATAATCAGCTACAACAAATTACAAGGCATCCTGAGGTTCTAGATCCCCGAATCAATCATCCATTTAATTAAATCAACCACAATCGTATAACAAGTCATTTTGTGGTTCCTGATTGCAGAATAAGTGAATCATTCGATGAAAACTGGCTACAATCACATAATATGTCATCCTAAGGTTCCAAATCTATGAATTCATAAACTATTCGATAAGAATTAGCTATAAGCACATAACAATCCATTCTGAGAATCTAGATCACCGAATTAGTCGATTGTTCGATGTAAATCAGCTACAATCGCATAACAAACTATTTTCTGGTTCTAGATCACCCCTTAGGTCAACTGTTTGATGAGAAACATCTATAATCACATAATAAATCATTCTAAGGTTCTAGATCGTCTAATCGGTCAACCCTTTGATGAGAATCAACTACAATCACATAACAAATTGTTCTAAGATTCCACACCACCAAATAGATCAACCGTTTGATGATAATCAACTACAATCATATAACAAGTTATTCTAAGGTTCTAGATCACCAAATTTGTTAATGATTCGATGTAAATAATCTACAGCCACATATCAAGTCATTCTGAGGTTCCATATCAATGAATCAGTCAAAAGTTTGATGTGAATCAGCTACAATTGCATAACAACCCCTTCTGAGGTTCTAGATCAGAATCTCATAACAACTTGTTCATTCTTAGGTTCCAAATCCCTGAATTGGTCAACCATTTGATGCAAATCATCTACAATCGCATAACAAGTTGTTTTGAGGTTCTAGATCGTCGAATTGATCATCCATTTGATGAGAATCAACTACAATCACATAACAATTCGTTATGAGGTTTGAGTTCACAAAATCGGTCAACTATTTGATGAGAATCAACTACAATCGCATAACAAGCCATTTTGAAGTTCTAAATCAATGAATTTGTCAACCGTTGGATGCGAATCAACTACAATCACATATTAAGTCGTTCTTAGGTTCCAGATTTTTGAATTGGTCAACCATTTGTTGCAAATCAGCTACAATTGCATAACAAGTCATTCTGAGCTTCCAGATCGTTGAATCAATCATGCATTTGATGAGAATCAACTAAATTGACATAAAAAGTTATTATGAGGTTTGAGTTCACAAAATCGGTCAACAATTTGATTAGAATGATCCGTAATCGCATAACAAGCTGTTATGAATTTCCAGATCACCGGATTGGTCAACCTTTTGATGCAAATCATCTATAATCGCATAACAAGCCGTTCTGAGGTTCCAGATCACCAAATCTATCAACCATTCAATGAGAATGAACTAAAATCATATAACAAGTCATTCTAAGGTTCCAGATTGCATACAATTGCATAACATATCATTTTGAGGTTTTAGATTACTGAATTGGTCAACAGGTCAATGAAAGTTTACTATAGTTGATAACACACTCTTTTGAAGTTCCAATTTTTGAATCAATCAACCATTTGATGAGAATCAACTATAATTTCCTAACAAGCCGTTCTGAGGTTCCCGACCGCTGAATCGCTCAACCGTTCGATGACAATTAGCTATAATTGTATAACACGCCATTGTACCATTTTAAAATGGAAGCACTTCCCTTTTATGACATGTTTAGCTCTCCTAGGAAGCTGCGTTGGAGTCCGATAGGTGCCTTTGAATGGATCTATGTTTGAAAGTTGCTTCCCCGCTTCTTTTTCCCCTTTCATCCCTTTGTCATCAACCTCTTCTTCTTTCCGAACCCTTTTGAGGACATATTTGGGGGCTTAGATGGTGTCCTACTTGTCCTGTCTTCTGGGTATAGGTCCAGGAGCTAAGAAGCCTCTTCCCAGGACCCAGTCAACCTGACCCTAGACTCAGTCGACCTGGTCTGGGACCTAGCAGACCTGGTCCAGGACCCAGCCGATGAGAATCATCTATAATCAAAGATGATAGTTGAATCAGTCAATGATTCGATGAGAATCATCTATAATCATATAAAAAGTCATTCTGAGTTTCTAAATGGTTGAATCAGTCAATCGTTCGATGAGAATCAGCTACAATCGCATAACAAGTCATTCCTAGGTTCCAGATCACTGACTTTGTCAATCGTTTAATGAGAATCATCTACAATTGTATAACAAGTCATTCTGAGTTTCTAAATGGCTGAATCACTCAATCTTTCAATGAGAATCAGCAACAATTGTATATCAATTTGTTTTGAATTTCTTAATGGCTGAATCAGTCAATCATTCAATGAGAATCAACTACAATCACATAATAAGCTATTCTAAGGTTACAAATCATCGAATTAGTCAACTGTTTGATGATAATTGGCGATTATTGCATTACAACACATTCTGAGTTTCTAGATCTCAGAATCAGTCAACACTTCGATGAGAATCCGCTACAATCACATAACAAGTCGTTGTGAGGTTATAGATCTTTGAATTTGTCAATCGTTCGATCAGAATCATCTACAATTGTATAAAAAAGTCATTCTGAGTTTTTAAATGGCTGAATCAATCAATCATTCGATGAGAATTTGGTACAATTGTATAACAAGTCATTTTGAGTTTCTAAATGGATGAATCAGTCAATTATTTGATGAGAATCAACTACAATTGCATAACAAGTCATTCTAAGGTTCCAGATCACTGAATCTGTCAATAGTTCGATGAGAATCATCTACAATCGTATAACAAGTCATTCTGAGTTTCTAAATGGCTGAATCAAGCAATCATTCGATGAGAACAAGCTATAATCGTATAACAAGTCATTCTAAGTTTCTAAATGGCTAAATCATTCAATCGTTTGATGAGAATTAACTACAATTGCATAATAATCTATTCTAAGGTTCTAGGTTGTCGAATCGGTCAACCATTCAATGATAATCATTGACTATTGCATAACAACCCATTCTGAGTTTCCAGATCTTTGAATCGGTCAACTTTTGGATGAGAATCAGCTATAATAAGGTAACAAGTCGTTCTAAGGTTCCAAATCACTGAATCTATCAATCCTTCAATTAGAATCAACTACAATCGTATAACAAGTCATTTTGAGTTTCTAAATCACTGAATTTGTGAATCATTCGATGAGAATTAGCGACAATTGTATACGAAGCTAATCTGAGTTTCAAGATCATTGAATTGGTCAACCATTCAATGATAAGCAATGACTATTGCATAACAACCTATTCTGAGTTTCCAAATCTCTGAATCGGTCAACCGTTTGATGAGAATCAACCATTCAAAGTCATTCTGAGGTTCCAGATCTCTGAAACAGTCAACCATTCAATGAGAATCAGATACAATCATATAACAAGTCATTCTGAGTTTCTAAATGGCTGAATTAGTCAATCATTCAATAAGAATTAGCAACAATTGTATAACAATTTGTTTTGGGTTTCTAAATGGCTAAATAATTCAATCATTCAATGAGAATCAACTACAATCGCATAACAAGCCATTCTAAGGTTCCAAGTCACCAAATCGGTCAATCGTTCAATGATAATCAGTGACTATTGCATAACAACCCATTCTGAGTTTTTAGATCTCCGAATCAGTCAATCGTTCGATTAGAATCAGCTATAATCGTATAATAAGTCATTCTGAGTTTCTAATGGTTGAATTAGTCAAAAGTTTGATGAGAAATAGCTATAATTATATTACAAGTCATTCTGAGTTTCTAAATGGTTGAACCAGTCGATAGTTTGATGAGAATAAACTATAATCACATAACAAGCTATTGTGAGGTTCCAGATCACCAAATCGGTCAACTGTTCAATGATAATACACGACTATTGCATAACAACCCATTCTGAGTTTCTAGATCTTCGAATCGATCAACCGTTTGATGAGAATTAGCACAATCATATAACAAGTTGTTCTGAGGTTCCAGATCGTTGAATCTTTCAATCATTCCATGAGAATCAACTACAATCGTATAACAAGTCATTTGAGTTTCTAAATGGTTGAATTAGTCAATCAGACGATGAGAGTCATCTACAATCGTATAACAAGTCGTTCTGTGTTTCTAAATGGCAGAATTAGTCAATCGTTCAACTAGAATCAACTACAATAGCATAACAACCTATTCTGAGGTTCCAAATCATCAAATCAGTCAACCATTTGATGATAATCAAGGACTATTGCATAACAACCCATTCTGAGTTTCCAGATCTCCGAATCGGTAAACTGTTTGATGATAATCAACTACAATCGTATAACAAGTCATTCTAAGGTTCCAGATCTGTAAAGACTGCATTTACTCACAAAATGCCACATCATCAAGTAACAAGAAAAGCGGAAAGTCGATAAGAGACATAGTCGAAGATACAAAGTCGACTCAAGTCATACATAATCACATATTATATGAAGGAAAAATATTATCCAATTACGACCTTCACGTCGCAATAAACAAGATAACCATAAGAATAGTTATACCATAAAGTCATCATACGAGTATACATAATCCATCATATGGCCTTAAGTAAAGCTATTTACATTCAGAGGGAAGCCGACCTACATGTCGTACTTCATAAATTACCAAGTACAGTAAAACATCATACACATGAGAATTTAGGTCATCACATGACCAACATGGCTATTACAATTTCAATAAGGAAAAGTCGACCACATGTCGGACTTTTAACAATTTAAGTGCCAAAATACATTATTCAATT
>MU213473.1:1945-22797 GCA_018584345.1 Thuja plicata
TTCGTTTCTTCAATAAAAGTCTCGCTTGAAGTAAAATCTGAAACCCCTTTCAACCTTCTCCGCAATGACGATGGTCTTCGCACTGAAGAAAACTGGCTACCAACTTCAGATCTCCCATTCGCTCTTTATAAAAGCTGCCCCAAAATGGGCGAATACATACATCGAACATAGACGAGATCTGCACATACATTGAACACGGACAGGATCTGGGGTTATGACGTATAGCTGACATCAGATTGTTTGGCAATTGCGCTGGAATTGCAATTTGCAACCCTAGATTCCTAGGATGAGTGCTCACCCTAATAATGTGCTTTAGGATAAGTGGTCACCCTAATAATGTGCTTTTAATTTCGTGGCCCGCCCATGTAGTCAAAATGGCAGAGAAAATTCATTCGATCAAACAAAAATGCCTAATCATAGGAGAAAAGTTCTACGAAAAAAAATAGAGTAAAGTTGTAAATAAAGAGTTTTTTAATGGAAGGATGGATCTATTTTTTTGTAGCATAATGGATGCCTCCCACAAGGACTATGGGGTAGTTCCATATTTCTGTCACCAGACCCAAAAACATATGGCTGGTATAGTGGACTATAAAAACTTTTCCCTTCTTTATATAAAACAAAATAAGAAAAAAAATCTCTAAAAGTTTTTTTTTTTCACCCAAATATCTATTTCGTAGTGGATTGTAGTGTTCTTTCATTTTCTCTTGTTTTATGAGTTTTGTATTTTACATTCCTATAAATTTCTTTGATATATTCAAGGCATGGAAAAAAAACAAAGCTTTCACTTTAAAATTATTTATTTGTTTATACGATCCATAGCTTTATTTTGCTTTTCTACTACCCACCTTATAGTCCTCTTTTTACCCCTTAATTTTTTAACTCAAAAACATTGAAGAGATTTAAATAAAATATGAAGTGAAGAGAAGACTTAAACATTTATTTTAAGGATAACTTTCAAATTAGCATGCTTGTTATTGATTTAAAGGGACATGGATGATTCTATAAGGTGGTGTTTTATATGTTGCGGATTTCACTCTCTACATTACCTTCTAATTGACAAACAATACATTTTTTTAATACCATTTTTTGTGATGCTTTAGAGGTATATAGTCATTAATTTATCTTCTGTTTGAATACAAAATCACACCAACATTAGCTCATTACAATTCAAATAAGATGAAAAAATTATTTTTTTATATAAGTCCTCATGAAAATCTAGGACTAAGATAAAAAGTTGGTAGAATGAAAGCCTACGATAAGAGAGTAAGCAATGATAATGTGAGTAAAAAAGGGGAATAGAGGATATTAAGAGGTCAATGCAAATGAAGTAGTAGGTAGACAATATTGAGTTTCCACAATACATCACAAGATAAATTAAATATGCGTAAAAGTTTAGGAATTGATCCATATGAGTGGCGATGATTTGTAGGAATTAGAAAGAAGAGGATAATGAATTTATAAAATAAATAAAGGTATTTATTTTAAAAATAGTAGAAAAGAGGGTGTAAATGACATAATTAAATAAGTAAAACATCCAAAAAAGTAGGGTCTAAGTCACTCTGCTCAACCTCATCTACGACACTTTTGACAACAAAATTGGCAAATCTTTTGAGTAGCATCCAAAGCCTATATTTTATAGTTCTATCTACATTCGGTGCTCCCAAGTCAAGGTCTCCCTAGCCAACGTAGTTTACCCCCTTAATGAATTGTCTTTTCTCACTTTTGGGGGTTCATGGTTTGGGGGTGCAAGGACCCTCGAGACCACAAAAATCACTCCAAACTCTCCAAGGGAACCTTGAAATAGAAGGACTTGGGGTTTCAGGGATGCATGATCCCTGATCACCCTTTCGAGGATCATGGGTCATGACACCCCTGATGCCCTAACAATGGCATAGTATCCTATAAATTCCATGGAGTCAGGGGATTAGAGGTACTCTAACCCTAATCATCCTTTCAAGCATCAGGGATGGATACACCTTCGATGCCCTAGAAACGTAACTCTATGATTTTCTACAGAAAAAATGGGGATCTCATGATTCCCAATCTTTTTAGGCATCAGAGATCATTATATCCTTGACACTGCGGAGAAAAGCACTTAGGGATTTTTCAAAACCTTATCTACAAAGTCATTTAAATCAATCTAAGCACCAAAGAAGGTTTATAAATTATCCTAGAGTTGAAACATGAAAGAAAATAATAGACACAAAACAAAAAGCCACCACACAACCATAAACAAAAAACCCAAACCCTAGCAAAGGCAATGGGAAGAAAAAATGAAACCAAGCTAGAAAAGGATGACCACAAAAATAGAAACCCCAAAAGTCCAACACTCAAAGATCACACTCAAGACAATAAAAGTCACTGCTACAAGCTCAGAAAATATGATGGTTTCATCACTCGAACACAAAATCTCAGGAACACAAATGAAAGCTAGGGGAAAAAATAAGGGCACCCATTCACTTTATATAGGGGTCTGGGTGCTAATGTCCTCAAAACTCTAGTTGTGCATCAAGATTTTGGGGTGTCAGGGGTCATAAGACCTTTGAATAGCCCCAAAACCCCAATCCCAATCTCTAACTAGATACTAGTAAGGCTTCAGGCCTTCACGCTTTTGGATCTCGGGGTTCCAGAATGTTAGAATTCAAAGAATTCATAATTTAAGATCATTTGCATGAAAAATAACCTATTACAAAAGCAAAGCTTGGAGACAAAGAAGTTCTGAAAGACAAAATATTTATTCAGAGAGGGAATATAAAATACAAAGAGATCAAACCTTATGAAGGTGATCGAAACCCTAAAAGGGAAACCCTAAAGAGGGAAAAATCTAGATGTTTTTATTTGATCGGTGAACTTTGAGCACAAATGGACCTCACGGTTGTGCTCAAAATGCCCAAAAACCCCTATTTTCATATAAGCCACGACCATTTTGGTCGAAGTTGCATTCTGAGGCAAATTTTTTTTGCATATGCCCATTTTCTGGGCACGAAAATTGAGGCAGAGGCGGAAAAAAATAAAAATAAAAAATCTGAAATTGATTATTCGGATTTTGAAAAAAAATGCTTTAATAAAGTTTTAAAAAAAAAGCATTAGTAAAGTTTTTTTTAAAAAAACTTTGAAAAGGTACGTACCTTTTGAAAAGGATGTCTGCATGTGCAGGTAGTGATGTCAGCGGCCACAGGTCAGAGAGTGTAGTTAAATTTGACGGCCATGAAACCTTCTTACAACTCATTTTTTTCATAATGAGCAACCTGTGGTTTTTTTGCTCTATCTGGGGAAAACAAAGGCTGATTTTTGACTTCCTTACGGACGCTTTTTTGGAGGTTAGATTTTCTGATTTTTCCATCTTGCAGGTTTTTTTTCCAATCAAAGTCAAGGTTCCTATTTGCACTCCAGGAGCCATATCTTTCTCATCCGGACTCCATTTTTTTTCTTACGCATCGACGTCGAAAATTTGGTTCCATTCTCTTTCTTCTTGTATGGGTCTCACACCCAGATTCTACTCCAAGTATTTTTTATTCATACTTTTGCATTTTGCAACCTAGTTGATATCTTGGATGTTGCATGTCTTGGGATCCTTTTCTATGGATGGGATGACTTCTTTTTAGTTGTTATTCATGTTTCTACGGCTTTCATTCCTGGATATTGTGGTACATGCTTGCATTGAAATTTGACGGCCACAAAACCTTCTTACAACTTGTTTTTCTTTCAATGGTGGTACATGTTATGCACTGATATAAAGTGTCATCTAATACATGCTTGGGATCCTGCACATTTTGTGCTTGATTGTACTCGCACTATATAAAGTGTCATGTGGGGGGGGGGGGGGGGGGTGGNGGGTTGATATTTTCTATCTACCTTTGTCAAGTGAGTGTTCCTTCCATGACACCATCCTTTATATGTGTTTGTATGTTCTTCATCATGCAGTGTTTCTTGTTAGTCATTTTCAGTGTACCTGTCATGCCTCTCCCTGCTCAGCATTATGGGGGTATCTCTTGTTTTTTCTAATGCTTCCTTGGTTTGATGGAGTGATCTACATATTCAGCATTTGTTCTGATGTACTAGGCGGATGTTGTGGCTGGTACCAATGCATTTCGGTGAGATGGACCATTTACCATATGGACACTCTTCTTTCATGCATGCTTGGAGGCATTCTTCCATTTTTGATTGATCAAATATTCAAGCTATATTTACAGTCTTCTCTACCTGATCATGTTCTATTATAGTGGAGGTTCTGATGGTTACTTTTTAATAGTGTTTGCAACTTCATGCTTTAAAGGTGTTCCACATGTTCTTTCTTTGTTCCTATTTCTGGGGACATTCTCTAGTTTGGAGGCTTCTTCAGTCCTTCACTAGGCTTCATCTCTTTTTGGAGAGGGTTTTTTCCCACTGGTTTTTCTCCTTTTCTCCTTTTTACAGAGATTTTTGTACTTGGGTACCTGATTAAGCCTTGTTGTCAACACCCACTTTCCTGCTTTCAGTAGTTGTTTCTAGGTTTTAATCTTCTCCCTAAGTTTATCTTAAGGGGGGTGTTAGAGTAAGAAAGTGATTCCACTTATTAATTAAATCATATTAATTTAATTATTAAGTCACTTATTATCTCTATTTCACTTAAGATAAACTTTAGGCATATAATAATTAATTATTTGATTAATTGTTATTATGCAACCTAGATTTTTTGTCTTTAGGGTTTCGATCACCTTCATAAGGTTTGATCTCTTTGTATTTTGTATTCCTTCTCTGAATGAATATTTTGTCTTTTAAAAAAAAAATTCTCCAAGCTTTGCTTTCGTAATAGGCTATTTTTCATGCAGATGATCTTGGCTTATGAATTCTTTGAATTCTAACATAGGATTGGGAGACACAACGACCACCCTGACATGCCCAATAAGGGCATCTTACTCAAGTGGAGGGTATAAATAAAAAAGGAAAGAGAAGAAAAGAATAAAGAAAGAAAAGGAAAGGGAAAGGGAAAGGGAAAGGGAAAGAAAAAGAGAAAATAAGACCCTTACCAACCTTATACATCAAACTATTCAGAGCCTAAATCCTTGAATCTGAATGACATGATGTTACTAACTAACCACAAATTTTCCAAAAGAGAAATAAAAAGCGAAAAAGGGGGATCTCCATTAGGCTAGGAGACCTAATTGGGTGTGAGCTGTAGAGGCAGAACAAATACCCTTGACAAAAGATATAACATGCCTGAAGGTATATGTCATGAGTATCTTTCTTATGCAATACAATGTGTGGTAGCAAGTAGTCAAAAATAGGTTGAAACTCTTGCTCAAGTCCACACACAGGGACTCCATTTAGTTGTTTAAATAAAACAACCACCACTAATATCCATAAATAAAACCACCCAAGAGAATATATATTCAATATCAAATTTATACTAAATGATAATAATTAACTACATAGCATGTACCACCATTAACCATTGATAAAGGAAATCAGTAGGGTTTCATGTCTTGCTAATAGGAGAAATCATCGGCCAAACAACACAAATCTAGATTCACGTACCTGTTGTAAGCTTCAAAACACTTTGTGCCCTCCCTCGCCTCTTCTCTTATGCATAAACTTCTCTCTAGCACTTAACATAATGAATAGGAATATAACTTTATTTTTTTAATTTATGCATGTGGTTTGGCGTAATTATGACTACCACAAGCATTGACTCTTTTTTCACTGTAATTTAGATTAACATGGGCATGGATTAAAAAATAATCAAAATTTTCCTTCCATTATCCAAACAAGCAAAACAAATATAATGCTTCGTCAGATATGTCCATCATAAATTGGGGTGAAATGTATTAGTGTGTGGATAGAAAGGTAATAAGAGGTCAATTAATTGTTGATTAACTGACAAAAGCTCCTTTGAAAGATAGTTAACTGATCTAGATTGAATTTTTTGATTCATAGATAATAAATATTGAGGCAAAAACATGGATGGATCCTATACACAGCATGGCTCTGGGACATGCATGCTTCTAATTACACCTCAAGGATACACTATTCTGAAGTCATACAAACTTCTTTTTCCATGCACAATAATATAACCGAATATGAAGCACTAGTTATAGGCATGAAAATGGTTGTAGAATGGAAAGTGGCAGAACTACAGGTGTATGGTGACTCTCAACTTGTAATTAACCCGATCAATGATGATTACCAAACAAGAGATGAAAATTTGATGCCTTATAAAAGGATGATAGATGACTTGAAGAAGTATTTCATTTTAATCATATTTGAACAAATACCAAGGGAGAAAAATAAATCAACTGATGCCATGGCAACACTGGCTTCTTTCTTGTAAATCCCAGATCAAAATACACGATATGATTCTAGGTGGAAGAGTTACTACAACCCGCATTTACCTTCCTGAATCCCAAATCATTTATTTACTAGTTTGACATGAATCCCCACGATATGGTCCTATTTATACTTAGCTAAAATATAATATATTACCTAAGGACCAATCTAGAAACCAAAAGAGAAACTTTATCTGACAAACCTAAAGATACACACTTGTAGAGAAAACACTGTATCATAGAGGTCTTGACACAATGCTTCTTAGATGTCTAGAGAGGGAGGAGTTAGAAACCTATTTGCAAGATGTACAAGAGGGAATTTGTGTGTCACATTTGAGTGTATTTTCTTTAGTAAATAAAATTTTATGGATGGGGTATATTGGCCAATGATGGAAAGAGATGCTTGTCAATTTGTGAAGATATGTCAAAAGTGCCAATATCATGGGAATTTGATACATGTGCTAGCTCAAGAGTTGCTCCATTGACCACACCTTGGCCCTTTCAATAAAGGGTTTTTGACTTAAGAGGGATGATATATCTACCTTAATTTAATGGTCACAAGTACATAGTAACTACAACTAAATATTTTACTAAATGGGTGGAAGTTGTGCCTTTAACAATTAAAACTGGAAAAAAATCTCTATGTTCATTTTGAACCACATCATTTGTCAATATGGGATCCCACATGCCATACTCATTGATAATGGAAAGCAGTTTAAGAATAAGGATATTGATGAATTGTGTGAAAATTCCATATTATACACCATTCTTCTTCAATTTATTGTCCTCAAGGAAATCCTCAGGCTGAGGCCTCAAACAAAAACATCCTTAAAATATTGAAGAAAATAGTGAATAAGTTAGGAAGATATTGGTACATTCAATTGAATCCAAAATTATGGGTCTAAAGAACAAGCATCTGAGCACCCACTGGAGCAACACCTTTTTCAATAGTTTATGGGGTTGAAGCAGTTTTTCACTTATAAGTGGAAATTCCCACATTAAGAGTCTCATTGCATGGGTTGGTGACAGAGGAGGACTATAGAGTGGGTAGATTACAACAATTGGAATTACTTGAAGAACATCAAACCCAAGTATATGACCATCTGGAGGTTTATTAAAAATGAATGTCAAGAAATTATAACAAGAAGATAAAACCCACAGAATTTCAAGTGGGAGACTTAGTCCTTAGATAAAATCCAAGAAACCAAGCAGAATGAGAAAAGAAAGGGAAAATTGAGGCAAATTGGCTAGGACCTTTTGTTATAACATCTTCCTATGGAACTATATCATTGGAAAATGGAAGCACTTCCATTTAGGACTGGTTTAGCCATCCAAGTAAGCGGTTTGGGGTAATGTCAAACACCTTGAATGGGTCTTTGACTTGGATATGGTTTTTCCCCTGTCCTGCCCTGTTTTCCACTTCTCTCCTACCTGTTTCTGGTATCCTGCTTTGAGATTTTGAGGTTCTTGACGTCAGGGTCAACGTCGACCTTCAAGGTCAAGGTTGACTTCGATCCTGACCTAGGTCAAGGTCAACCTTGACCCTAAACCAAGTTCAAAATTTCAAATTTCAAAGATTTTTAGATGTCAGGGTTTGGAAAAATTTATTTCCCACTTCCAGATCGATATTTTTAGGCTATGAAGTGGCGACTCTTAAAAATATATTTAATATAGTTCCCTTTCTAGGGGTATTTTCCTAATTGGAATTTAATTATCATATGTCGGCCTCTCTAGAAGTTTGTTCCCTAGACTAGTATATAAGGAAGCCTTTCTCCTCTCATTTTCTAAGATGAAGAATCTAAGAAATGAACAAAAGGATAAGCTATGTATAATATATCAAAGAACTCATCTAAATTTAAGCATTCAAGAATTCAATAATTCAAGATTCAATTCATCAAGGAGATCCATTAGTATCCATTGAAGGATTCAAGCTCTATGGCGCCCTCTTGTTGAAGATTTCTCCATCCACATCCATTCAAGCTTATTCCTATTCCAAGATCCATTCAAGATTGGTGTTGAAGATCTAAAGGCAATTTATTTGAGACATCCTACATCCTAAATCCTAAATTCTACATCCATTTGGAGCATCCATACTTGTGGATCCAAGGATTCGAATCCTCCACAAGGGTTTCAACATAAGCAAGGTGAATTGTTCTATTTACTTTGTTTATTACTCCACTTTCAACTCTATTTTAAGGTTAATTCAAAGCCCGGCATTTGACCAAGTCAAACCCCTCCCCCAACAAATAAAACCATTTTTCTTGTAGGTACAGGTACAAAGCAGCAAATTATAGAGCATATTCGAATACCCTTTTTTGCAAAATTTTGGGATCCGCAAATAGATTTTCCCTCAAAGTAGTGCAGGTCAAGGTTGACATAAAGGGGTATAATTGCACCCCCGTATTTGGATCAAGGTTTTTATTTCTCAAAAAAGGAAAATATTTATGAGTTTTCAACATCTTTGGGTTTCTGTTCTAGATCCGGTTGCAGAATTTCCATAAACTCAGTACAGACACCAGAAAAAAATAATTTCTAGATCTGCTATACTTTGGGGTTAGTATTTGTCTTTAATTCATTTCAATTTATATTTTAATCATTTCAGATCTATTACACACTCTCCTCCTCATAAAATGGAATGTAAGGTTTTCCTCTTTCTTCTTTTTTCTAATCGATTGATTCATTTGTGCATTGACCATTTTCTTGTGGGTAATCGATTTGGATCTTTCCTTTGTGAATTTGGGGCTAAGAGGAGAATCTTACCTTCCCCAACTTTTATATGTAAATGGGTATTATTTATATGTGCAAGTATCTTTTACCCATTACCTCTTTACATCATTTTCATTCTTTACATTTTTGTGAACCCGCTTATGACAACTATTTCTTTTGTGGTGTTAGATTTACATTTCATGTTACATCTTGGATGAGTATTATATTAGCCTTCTTTTATGTTCTTGCATTTACATTTTCCTAATTTAGTTCATTTGCATTGCATTGGTGTATTAGATCTACTACCTCTAGTCCTACTTATAATATCTCGGTTAGAAGAAGTCACAAACTTATGGGTTCCTTTGAACCTGAGTCTTCCTCTCCTTTCCTTAGGATCCCAGCTGAAAATTTGATCACTCATGATTCCAATCCTTCTACGAAGCGTAACTATTCTCACTCATCTCATGATGAGTATGATGCTTTAAGAGTTCCTCCTGAACAAGTCCAAAAAATTTCACCTAAACTTGATAAAATGGGAAATTGGCTTATTCAAGAAAACCATAATTAAGATTCTATTCAAGCTATAGAGGCGCTTAAGAAAGTCCTTCGTGATAGTGATCAAGCTATTAATCTCTTACGTGGTATCACTCATCTTGTACATTTAAATATTAAACCTTTAGCTCAAGAAGCTCAAGATCTAGGATTCACTCCTCCTTTCATTAGTGTGGAACCTTCTTTCATTCCTTTACCTAGCATTCTTACATATACTCCTCCTTTAGTGACTACATCTCTTCCATATTCCAATCCTCTAGCTTTGAATCTTCCACTTCCATCTCTTCATGTGAGTGTTCCACTGGTGTTTCTACCTACCTCACAACCTACTTACAATAGTGTTCCTTTTACCTATTCCAACCCTCTTCCAATTTTTGTTCCAAGTGTTCCACTGGATGTGTCTTCCATTCTTGTTGTTTCCTACACTTTTCCTAGTGTTCCTATGTTTCTATGCCTCCTATTTCTTCTAATGATACCACAATCATTATTCTGGCTCAAACTATATCCTCTTTATAACAACAACTTGCGTCCTTAACTAAATCCAAGTTTAGTATTCCTACATGTGACATCGGTAGTCCTTTATCCCTAGACATTATTCGTGCTCATGTTCCTCAGCAAGCCGATATGCCTCATCTTGAGAATTACAATGGTAAGGGAGATCATGCCATTCATGTTAAAACATTTCAAATCCTTTGTAGTGACTATGCTCATGACCATAGGATTTTAGCCAAGGTGTTTTCTAGAAATTTTCATGATAAGTCCTTGCAATGGTATTATTCCTTCCCTCCTTATTCTATTGATTCTTTTCAAAAAATTGCTAATGCATTTATTCAACAATTCCAAAATAACATTGGTCTGCAAGTGTCCTTAACTGATTTGATGCATTGTAAACAAAATACTAAAGAAAAATTGACTGAATTTATTGGTAGATTTAAGCATTTGTATGCTCAAATTTCTTATCTTGTTCCTGATATCAATATTCAACATATGTTTATTTAAAATTTTCAAAAGGATATTAGAGATAAGATTCTTCTCACTAAATTTATCTATTTTCAACAACTTTGTGCAGTGCTTCATCATTATCAATTACAAGTGAGTCAATTTGAGAGCAACACTCCAATGGCTCCTGTTAAAGTTGATAAGAGTGATGTTGCTCCTAATCCCAACAAGTTTCATAAACCTAACAACTATGTCAAGATAAATTATAGAAAGAAAATGCAATTGTCGATCAAGTTTTTGTTGCATCCAACAATGCCACTTCTGCATCCACTTCTTTTCATGTGAATCGTACGTTTACTCCTATTTCTAAATCTTTACATTCTATTATGAGTAAGTTGTTGAATGCTAATATGATTACTTTGCCTCCTTCTTGACCTCTTCTTCCTACTATGAAGGCATCCAAATCCTTTGACCCCAAATCCTTTTGTCAATACCATCGTCAAAATCACCATGATACGGAGAAGTGTAATTCTCTAAAACATAGGGTTCAACACTTAATTGATTCTAATGCTTTATCTATTGATAATTTTAAAGGTAGTGGGAACAAATATGTCTCTCCTCTTAATCAAAATCTCCAAATCTATATGAATCATTTTCCTACACATGATAGAAATACCATTCTTCAGCCATCTTCTGTGGATATTGTTTAAGATTCAAAGATGGATGATCTCAATCATATTGTTAACCATGTGGAGCATGTTGTTTTGTCTCAACATATATCTCCACTCCTGCCTCAATCTCAACCTCCTTTTCAAGTTCCTCGGCCTCAACCTCAACTTAAAGTTCCACCTCAACCTAAGCCTAAAGCGAAACCTCAACCTAAACCTCAAAAACAACCTAAGAATAAAAGACCTAGGGAACTCTCGATCACCTTTGATGATTCTAAGACTATTAAAGTTCCTGATGGTCCCCTGTACATTTATTCTAGGATTGCTAAGATACCTATGTGTGGTTGTCTTGTTGATCCTACATCCTTAGTTAATGTCATTATTGAATAAAACCCTTTTTTGAAGAACTTACAATGTGATTGTTATAATACATCTAATGTGTGGATCGAAACTTGTAATGATTTTCTCTATCCATCATTTGGTTCTATTAACTTTCTTGTTGAACTTTGTGGTAAAGTTGTGGACACTACCTTCGTTGTTGTCCCTACTTCTAATAAGTTTCAAGTTAAGCTTGGTTTTCCTTGGTTGACATTCATGCATGTCGTTGATTCTCATATACATAAGTGTATTAAGTTCATTCATGATGAAGAAGTGAAAACAATTAATCATAGTTTATATCAACCTTCTAGGCCTAAGAATTGTGCTACTATTGACTTCTTTTGGCCTTCATTACCTAATTCATGTTCTTCTCGACCTGATAACCTTTTTCGCTCATATCAAGCCTATAAACATTGCAAGATTATTGATTTAAGCATGCCTCAGATAGACCCTTACCATGGTCTTTTTCCTACACCTTCCATACCTCCTTTATCTATTGCTTCTAGTTTTGTTAATCAAGCTCCTAGTGTTTCTTTTCAGCCTACTTAAAATCCTACTAATCCTCCTATAGAACATGTGAAGGAACCAGTTGTTGTTCCTCCTAGTTCTCAACATATTTCAAACAAGACAAAACATAACTGATCTTCCAATGAACATCATTAGAAGCGTTAGGCTCAAGCTAAGGCACGTGCCTCTATTCTTCAAAGTTTTTAACCTTATTTTGACCAACCTATGCATGATGTGTCAGAAGAATTTAATGTTAATAATGATGTTAAGATGAATTATTATTATGATTCTATTCATATCTTAGATTCTATTTTGATTAATATTGATGAAGAAGATACTCTTAATGATCCTATTGATGCTAATCATGAATATGAGACCATTGATATTGATATTGATTTACCTAATATGCTTTCAACACAATTGATAATTACACCTAGTATCGAACATCTCGATTCTCAAGAGGATCCTTGTTTGGAACTGGCTATTATTCCTATTGTGTTTGCATGTTGTATTGTGCTTCTCTCGTAATGCGTTCACTAAATGTTTGTTAGATTCTTTTATATGACCCTTGTTTTTTATTGTAGGGAAAAACAGGTTTTGAATGGGGACCCGAAACCCCTTACAAGCTAGATAAAAATATTTAACATTTAAGCACCCCAAAAAGAAATAGGACTAGAAACCAGTACGCTAAAACCAAAACTAACAACAAAAACCAAAAGCCAGAGACCAGTAAAAAAGATAAACCACCAGTACTAGAAACTAGAGCCCTAGACAAGCTCCTTGCAAGCCTCAGTGGCTTCCTACTTTGTTTCAGATATCTTCTTTATCCCTGCATTGAACTCTGAGAGTTCCTGGATCCTTTCATGAATTTTTTTCTTTCTTGCAGATCTAGTGCATTTTTTGGGGCCATCATCTTCCAGTTTCTCTATGATTTCCTCTATTTTTTTTACTGGGGGATCCAGTATCCAGCTCTGCCTTAATGGTCAGGAAGCAATCCATGGCCGAACCCATAAAATTGTTGTAGTCTTGCATATGTTTTTTCATGGTATTCTCCATGGTTTCCATTCTAGCTTGTAACTACTGCACATTATTGTCCTCATCATTAGAAACCCTGTTCGCCATAGTTTTAGGGCCAGAATCTAGCTGAGTCTGCAGAGAGTCCATCTTATGAACAATCGAATGATACTTAAGGTTTAAATTCTTGATCTCCTGGAGCACCCATTTCATTAACTGAAATTAATACAGGGAAGTAGCTTTGGTAGTTTGGAGGACCCCAAAGGGGGGATCAATCTTATCGTCCATGTCTTCCCTCATTAATTGAACATTCCTTTCCTGCAAGTCCACCATTTCGATGAAAGGGATGTTCTAAGAATTTCCAGGGACATTGTTTGTCTTCCCCTCAGGTAAAGTAGTCTCCTTGGCAGGGGAAGTATTCTCCACCTCCGTTGCATCCTTCTGAGTGTCTTGACCACAATCCATAACAACTTCAAGCCTCAGAGATATAGGCACATCATGGTCTTCAGAACTGTCATACTCAACCAGAATTGGCACTTTCTGACTTCTGACATCCTCCTCCTTCAACTTATCCTCTTTGTTCTTCCTGCTATCCAAGGTTTTACCTTTGTTCATAAAGCCCGTTACCTCTTCATCCGTGTTAATATTCTCCTCTGAAACCAAATTCAAGATTGAGGAAGAAGAGTAACTTTCTTCCTCAGTGGAATCAACCATATTATCATAGCCTTCCACACTGTCTGTAGAGGTGTCCGTATGCATGGTAGTTTCCTTATGCTTCTTTAATTTTTTACCTAGCGGACTCTTATCCTTCACATTCCCATCCCTAATTTTCTTTTTACCCGAACTAGATTTAGACGGGGTTTTGATAGGGCTTGCCCTAGCCATCTTTTTTATGTGTTTGACAATTAATAGAATAAACCCTTCATGAAGAATGGGTTTCTTCTCCTTCCTCTTGTGTTGGAAAATGCTAGAACAGAGATATTGCAAAATATAGAAAGGAAGGGAAACCCTAATTTTATGCTGAAAATGATAGAGCAGAACAAAGTGGTAAGAATGGACTCTTTTAAACCTACCATCCAGGGTAACATACTCCATAATCATCATAATAACAGTTGCCCAGATATCTTTGAATGATGCTACATCATAGCATCCTCCAGACTCTTTAACAAGACTTTTTTTCTCCTCCTTTCTCTTGGGAAAGCGCTGAATGGCCTTTCGAGAAATTTTACTGTCCCGGAAGAATTTGATGCCCTTCGTACTAAGCCCTGAAATCTCAGCTATGAAATCCTTCGTAATGTTCAAAGTGATGCATGATATGGTAACAACCCCATTTTTCTAGGAATCAGCAAATAATTTGGTAGCACTATCTTTCTCCCCATGTAATCTTTCCATGTAGGTGGTAAGACCACCCTTCTCAAGAATTTCCCAAGCTTCCGACATTTTTCTCCATTCGACACAGTCCTTCAACTCTTTGCGGTTAAGCCCACCTCCCATGAACGCACAATTCTCATAGACGGTAAAAAACTCAGAGAGAATCCAACTATTACAAAAACTGGTAACATTGGAATAAACAAGGGTTAGCTCGTGTCTATAATGAGAGTTCTTGGGAAAGACACCACTTTTCATGCTCATTTTCCTCTATTTTTTAAAAAGTGTCTAATCATCATAGCTTCTCAAGATACGCCCAATCGACCCTTTTGCTTCGAGATCTGTCGAAGGCCAACTTGGCTTTGATATCGATGGTCAGATTTTTATAATCATGCCAAATCATGATATCCCTAGCCTTAACTGCATAATTGGCCAGCTCATCCACTGTACCATTCGCTTCCCTATAGGCATGAGAAATAATAACTTGATTGAAGGAATTAGTTATGATCCTGGCATCTTTGATGATCTCCTTAATTGTTCATGATGGCTTAGTCTTGTCACTAATACATTTTAAAATATTGAGTGAGTCACCCTCGATCCACACCTTCTGTGCCATGTGTTTTTTAACAAGTTTTAGTGTCTGAAGAAGGGCCATGGCTTCCGCCACGTGGTTGTTTTGCACCCCAATAGGTAAAGCTACCACAGCCAAGCAATTTTCCATGTCATCACGAATGAGGCCCCCACAGCTATCTGGGCCAGGGTTGCCCTTGGCAGTGCCATCAAAGTTGATTTTTATCCATCTCAGTGGAGGAGAAAGCCAGATGGAATTCTCTCTAGGATGTGGTTTTTGGTTTTCCATACTAACACCCATATCACCAGCATTGAAATCCAGTATTCTGCCAGACTTCATCTTGAAGTTTTCCTTAATACTTCTCTTTATCTTCTTAGCAATCACTTTTGGAGGAAGCTCAATGTTCCTAAAGACTAGATGTCATTGCATTCTCTCCAAACCCACCATATAAGATGAGGAGGAATAATATTCCTCAAATGTGTATCAATGGGGGAATCTGCTTTTCGCCACTGATTACAAAAGCTTTCCTTGTTATTGGGAAAAAACCACTTAATCTCCCAGCATTGTAATAATTTATTCCAAACCTCCCAAGCATATATACAGTCAATGGCTAGATGGGAAACCATTTCCTCAGCATTTTTACATAAAAAGCATCTATTACTTAGCATCATTTCCCGTTTCTGGAGATTGTCAATTGTAAGGATTTTATTCTGCAAAACCAGCCAAAAAAAGATATTAATTTTAGGAATTAAAGACTTGTTCCACGCTTGAGCCCAAAAGGGGAGAGGATTCAGTTGCTTTAATAAAATCTTAGAACATGAAGCAACCGTGAAGATTCTAGAAGGAACAACTCCCCACATGATATTGTCTTCCCTTGAAATTTTGACCTTCCAGATCACAAGGTCAAGCATAAGAGGTTTTAACATTTCATAAGCAAGGGACAAATCAATCCACACTCCATCTCTCCAATAGTCCTTGACCATAGTTCCATATCTCTGAATACACTAATTGATAACAGGCTAAAAAGAAGGAATAGAATTTAGAGGATAATCTTTTATCCAGCAGTCTTCCCAAAAATGAATTTTTTTTCCATTTCCTAAAAACCACTTAGCTCCTTTAAAAGCCGCATCCTTAGCATTCTGAATGTTGTTCCAAATGAAATATCCTTGCACTTTCAAGTCAATTTTCTAGAATTATGAAATATGGGAAAAGGAGAAGAGGTATTTTTTTTGAATTATGTCATTCCATTCTCTTTTGACACCAAATATTCTCCAAATCTATTTTTCCAACAAGGCCAAGTTGGTAGCTCTAATAGGGCGGATGCCCAGCCCCCCCCCCCCCCCCCCCCCCCCCGCCCCCCAACTTTATAGGTGTACAGACCCTGTCCCAAGCAACTAAAGACAATCTCTTTTTTCCCTCCATTCCTGACCAAATAAAATTTCTCTGGATTTTTTCAATGATGTCTGCATATTTCCCATGGATCTTGAAGAGACTGAGAGCATAGACAGGGAGACTTTGCAATGACGCTTTACGAAGCTAAAGTTTACCAGCTTGGCTCAAGATAGCTCCTTTCCAACCTGCCGACTTCCTATTAAATCTATCAACAATACCCCCCCAGAAAGAGTCCGGAGGTTTCAGACCAAGAGGGAGACCCAAATAGGTTGCAGGAAGAAGCTCAATTCTACATCCTATAATTTTGGCAATTCTATGTTGTCTTTCCTTAGGAGTGTTAATAAAATATAAGGAGCTCTTATTCCAGTTGATAATTTGACCCGAGCCAAGGGTATAGGTTGTAAGAGCCAATTTGATAGTCCTCACTTCCTGAATAGAGGAAAAACCCATTAAGATGGTATCATCCACGAACTGTTCATGCGAGCAGGGGCTAGAAGTAGAGGAAGGGGAAAGGCCTTTAAAAGACCCATTCGAGGCCAACTTCTAAAAAATTCACCCCAAGCATTCAGCCAAGATAGAAAAGAGGATAGGAGAAAGAAGATCTACTTGCCTTAAACCCCTGGAAGGTTTAAAAAACCTAGAAGGAGATCCGTTGATCAGAATGGCAGCTGTAGACGTACTAATAAGCTGAAAAATCAATTGAAGGAAAATTTCTCTAAACCCAAAGGATCTAAGAACTTTGATCAATAAATCCCAATCCACCCGATCATAGGCCTTCGAAAGATCCAACTTGAGGAGGAAACCAAAATTGAGAGAGACCTGGGTAGAGTGGATGACCTCATGGACCTTCAAAATTGAATCAAGAATCTACCTGCCAGGCACAAAGCCACTTTGTTGTGGGGAAATAATCTGAGGAAGAAGAGTCAACAGCCGAGAGGTAAGAACTTTAGAAAGAATTTTGTACACTGAATTGCAAAGGCTGATTGGTCTAAAAGCATCCACCGAATCAGC
Organism: Thuja plicata; assembly: GCA_018584345.1. Classification (NCBI taxonomy): domain Eukaryota; kingdom Viridiplantae; phylum Streptophyta; class Pinopsida; order Cupressales; family Cupressaceae; genus Thuja; species Thuja plicata. The sequence continues at coordinate 19,357 of MU213473.1, forward strand.
ACCAAGATTCTTAGGGATCGTAGCGAGAAAAGTCGCATTTATCTCTTTAAGTAGGGATTTGGATCCAAAGAATTCTTTGACAGCATTGTAGATATCCACTTCAAAAGTATGCCAAAATTTTTGGAAGAAAAACATAGGAAACCCATTCGGGCCCGGGGATTTGTCACCTTCAAAAGAGAAAGCCGCCGCCTTGATTTCTTCCTGAGAGGGAATAGCAACAAGAGCACAATTAGTAGAATCATTGATAATGGAAGGAATGTTATCAAGAAGCTCATTCTGATTCCCCAAACCAAGATTAGGATCTTTAGAAAGTAAGGAAGAGAAAAAATTGATCATAGCCTCAGAAATATCTCTGTCATTAGAGATTTCCCTTTCCTCCACTTTCAGTTTTGAGATTATGTTGGATGCTCTGTGTTTAGAAGCAGATAAATGGAAGAATCTGGTATTCTTATCCCCAGCTTTGAGCCAAATGGACCTTGATCTCTTCCTCCAATAATCTTCTTCCTTAGAAATAACAATATCAGTTTTAGCCAGGATACATTCCTCCTTGTCCCTCAGCTCCGTCGTCAACCCAGTCTTTTCAATAGTTTCCTGAATAATATCAAGATCTTTTTTAAGCTGACTTTTAGTTTTAAAAATATCCCTAAAAATAGTTCTGCTCCTAACCTTAACATTTTGTTTAACGCTGAAAAGTTTCTTAACCACTCTAAACATTGTAGTGCCATGAATCTTAACCTTCCACCAGTCTTTAATATTCTTCTCCATCTTCAGATGGTCCACCCAAATTTTTTCAAACCTGAAAGGTGGGAAACCCTGTTTAGTAATGGGATCCGCACTGAAGCAAATAGGGAAGTGGTCATATCCAATCTTTGAAAGAGAGGACAACAGGCAACCAAACTTATTTAACCAATAGCCACTGATCAAGGCATGGTCTAATCTAACTTGAATGAGCTCTTGGCCAACCCTTCTATTAGACCAAGTAAAATTAACACCTTTAAGCTCCATATCAAACAAAGCTTGTTTGTTAATGAATTCCATAGGCTCCATTCTCCCATCCAACATATTCTGGTTACCAACTCCACCAGACTTCTCATTGTCTTTTATAGGGCAGTTGAAGTCCCCAATGATCAGCCACGGCAAATCCAAGAAAGCTTTTCTATGGTTATCAATTTTTCTCCAAAAAAGAGATCTACCAGTTTTGGTATTGGGGGCATAAATGGTAGTAGCAACCCATTCAAAACCCAGCTTAAGATGAAGAAAATTTATATTGAGGCAATTAAGATCTTCTAAAACCACAGAACCCCTAACATTATCCAGGTTCCAAAACACAGCAACTCCACCCGAGGCTCCTTCGGAGCTAAAGCCAGCAACCCCATTATTTTTAAAGATTCTAATTTTTTCCACCTTCTCTTTACTCATCTTAGTTTCTTGAACAAAAATAATATCAGGTTTATGATCTCTTACCAGATTCCTAAGAATGTCTTGTTTATGAGGGGCATTCAACCCTCTTATATTCCATGATATGAACTTCATTTTTTTAACCGGAGTACAGGTTCCCTGAATAGTAAGTTGCTTACCATCTGCAATGTCCTTTTTTCTTTCTCTTTCTCTGACTTCTCTGTTAGTATATTTTCCTTGGGTCTTTTTATGAGAACCAACATCCGCTTTTAGTCTGAGTCCTCCGTCAGCTTTACTTTGGGTAGTGACTCCCTTAGATCCAGGAGTCGTAAGTTATTTGTTCTTCTCTCTCCTTTTTTCTGCTGCTCCCCTTTATGGACAGTCCAGGTTCCTGTCCCATCAATGGGTTCCTCTCTCACCACCAGATCTTCAACACTGCAACCTGAGAAGGTATCCGGAATAGAGGATGAATCATCCTCATCAGTTTTAAGATCTTCAACAAGAACTTTGTCCTTTGATGGTCTAAGACTAAAATTTTCTTCTTGAAAAGGGACCATCACCACCATTGGAACAGATTCCTCATCAAAAGGGCCCCTTCCAGCCAGGTTCTCAGGGGTTTCTGAGGGTTCCTGGGTCTTCTAGATTTTCTCACTTGATTCTGCCTCCTTATCAGATTCTGCTACAGAATCTGACACATGTGATACCAGATCATTAATTTCACCCTCCTCTAACACTGGAGTATCGTTAGATTCCATTTTCTCCTGGGGAGCTTCATTGTTACTATTGTTGTCACCTTTAACCTCCTTCCAAAATTGTCTAGAGGTCATTTTAGGTTTCGACACAGTTGGCTGGGAAATCTTATGAGTTTTTTTTGGACAATGTTTTGCCTAGTGACCCATTTTGTGACACACAAAGCAAGCAAACAAGATCAATTCAAAGGTTACCTCCTACTTACACTGACCCAATTTAGATTTGATATTAATAACCGAAGGCAGATTCTCAAACTGGGTAAGATTGAAACAGATTCTAGCAAAGACTAGTCTGGACTTGGCTGTCATCATGGGATCAACCGAGATAATTTCTCCCCCAAAAGAAGAGGCAAGTCCCTTAAATACCCCCTCATTCCAGTATTCGAGAGGCAGCCCAGGAAACCTAACCCAGACTGAAGTTTCCATAAAAAAGTTATCAGAGTAGTTCCAGTTGGGAGTCCACTTACGAAAAGCAACAACTGTCCTACCAAACATCCAGTGACCTCCACACAAAACATAATCATGATCTTCCTTGTTAGAGAAAGAAAAAGAAAGAAAGCCTTTAGGAAGGGTCGCTATATCCACATGACCTTTCAATGCCCATTTCTTTTTAAACAAAGTTCTCACCGCTTCAATATTAGGTCGTGGTCCAAGAAACTTACCAACCAGCATAAATTCCATGGCCAAAATAGATTGATCCACCATAGTATCAGGAACAAAGATGGTTGCTTCTCCCTTCTGAAGAAAATCTTTAACCGATTCTTCAGAGGCAAAAGAATCTGCCTCCTTTCTCGCTCCCACAAGTTCCAACCACTTTTTTGGACTTTGAGGGTTGACTTTTGCATTCCCAGCTTCTAAGAAACTTTTTGACCCCACTATTGGGTCCTTTGAAGGAATATCCTCACTATTCAACACCTTAGATCCCTTCTTCTAATACAGCTACACACATAGGTAGAGCCCCCTTAGATGCTGCCTTCAAGGGGGTACCCGTGATGCCCTTACCTGGGGTGGGATTACCCTGTCCCGCCAAAGATGAAACTGACACCTGGTCCAATTCTGGGACCCTAGGCATCCCCAGAACCAAAGGTACTTGACCAGTACCATTGCCAGAACCAGCACCAGCAACCACTCTGCCATGATCCTGCACACAGTTTGGTGCAAGGTGATAAAGGAAACAAACCTATTGTACTATTTCTATATATGTATCTCTATTCTTCTATATAATGTTTTCATGTTATGTTGTACCTGTACTATTGTTCGTTAATGTTTTCCTTGTGTAGTCCGCTTGGATTTG